>VDFB02270974.1:0-24492 GCA_007258455.2 Sequoia sempervirens
AAGCTTGGTGTTGTGTCCTACATAACTAGAACTTTAGCATATAGTGTATATAATTCTATGTGTATGACAATCCCAACCTAGCATGCTAAAGGGTAACACAATGAACTGACAATGTAACCAATGGAAAATTACACCACTTTGGCCAAAGTATTAATCACCCCTAATTCAGAATGGATGTCACACACTCATCCACCATTCTAGCTCAATTTGTTATGACCATTCATATTCTATGCATACATTGGATTCATCCAAATCGGAGGAATAACCTATATACTCTTAAGTTCACGATGACTCATCTAGTAGGTTAACAAGTGTTTTCATAACCTATCTTCACAAATTAACTTTAGCTATATAGACTTCACTCTATTGTAGTATTTAATACTGATATACACAATCACTCCTTAATATGGAGTACATATAAACACTCAAGAAATAGAGATTCAAAAACTAGAAGCAACAAATAACTTTCCATTTCAAATCAAATATAGGGGAAAAAATACCATAGAGAATGGATAATATGTAGCAAAATTCAATGGTAATGGAATGTGATGTGGAGGATTATATGTAATTGAGTCCTTATTTTTATTGATATGCATCTTAATATCATCCCTTTCTTGTAATAGTGTATCCAACATGGAGGTAGAGATAAATGTATCATTAGGGGTGTGTGAAAAAATAAAGGAATTCTAGTGAGAGTGAGAGGTGAAGGGTGAAGACATAGCCATGTATGGATGTACCAATTTATAGAAAGGTTTGGTCATGGGGTGAGATAGAGGATTAATATGGGCCCTATTTTGAGAAGGAGGTATGGTATGGGACACATGGATAGATGGTATATCACTATTATCTCTATTAGTAGAAGGATAGGATGTAAATGTAACACTAGAATTAATAGAGGTAGTACAAGTAGTAATGCTAGGAGTGAAACCAAAATTTAATCCATAGTGAGGAATAAAGACAATATGAAATGTTAAAGGAGGAATGGTAGAAGAGCTACACTAGGGGGGAAAATAGTGTTCATGGAAGGAGTGGGGTTAGGGATAGGATTAGAAGAAGATGAGGGATGGGAAGATACACCATTAGAAATAGCTAAAGAGTTAAGATTATAAAAAATATATGTGCCAAATGGACAACCATCCCATGTATTATGAAAAAAGATTAGCTAACTAATTGAAATATTTAGTTGGAGAATGCATCAACTGAAGCTTGTTTAATAAGCGATATATCATGATTAGCCAAGTTTGCCTCATAGTCAATATCTTCTTGATCATATGAGTGGTTCTCAACATGAGAATATAAAATTATTTCATTTCTATTAGAGTGTCTATCCATAGTGGGATTATGGAAACCACTCCTTCATAAAATATTACAATCCCAAGTAACTTGTGATATAAACAATGCAATAGGACTTGATGAGACAAGGGAAGACAAGGCATTATAAATCACTCCCATAATTTTAAAAAAAAATAAATTTAAAGATGTATCAAATTTAAAAATAAAAGCCTAAAATGGATTCTATGGGTCAATAGGGTCCATGGGTGGGTAAGGTCCTATGGGTAAGGTGGGTAAATAAATGATACATAATAAGGGACAAAGGGTAAAAGGCAATATGTAGCAATGGGGTAGAAATACATAGGAACACAAACCCTAATAAGATTTAAAAATGAAAGACAAAGAATATAAATTTGAAACATTGAAAGGAAATAAAGTATAAAAATAAAGTCAACCCCTAAGGGTGTAAGATCCACTAGGTTCGCTAAAATATAAAGGAATAAAATTTATTTTACATATATCTAGAGGCTAATTGAAAAATTGCACACAAATAAGAAACAATTAAAAAAATTGAAATAATTAACTATAAATTGACAATTGAAAATGTTGTTTGACCAAAATTAACTACAAAATATAGAGGTACTTATCTCTTGTAAAAATGATAAAGAGATGATAATGTAACACAAATTTGATTTGTCAATGGGGTGATCCCACAATAGTGGTTTACAATTTTTGGCCAAACTGGACACTGGAATTATTTTTTTAAACTAAATCTTCACATTCGGGCACCTATGGCGGCTAAACCGTGAGGAATTTGAAGGTGATGCAAACTAGAGTTTCATCACATTTTGTCTGTAGATTCTAAAAATATTTTTTTCAAAATTTTTGGAATTAGATTGCACTTCTTTTTCCATCTCCCACGAAAACAGGATTTTTTCATAAAACAACATTTTTAAAAAGTGACGCACACCGTATAACACATAAATTTTTTTCCATGAAGGATAAAATTCTAGTTCTTTAGAATTTATATTTGTAACTCTAATATCTAGTGCTTCCACTTGGTTAGATATTTTTTTATTGAATATTTTTTCTTTAATCAAGTTTCAAAGTCAAACCAATTATAATTTAGACATAGCGCAACCGTATAACGCGTAACTTTTTTTGTATATATCAAAATTCATTTTTTTTTGTTGGATCAAGGACTTCAATATCTAGTGCACTCATATTTTTCAAGTTTTTTTTGATAATTTTCTATTTTTCCACATGTACAGAACAAAGACCTTCATTTTCGATGAAAAACCTATGTTTAATAAAACTAAAAAAATAAATATATAATAAAACCAAAACATATTAAGATTATATTCATTGGATGGCTCATTTTGAGACACTAATTTAGTTGAGTTTAGAAGAATTCCTCATTTTCTATATCCTCAACGACTTTAGGCGATAAAATTTAGTTTTGTAGCAGACAAGCGGGTCAAAATAAAGGAAAAGAGTTCGGCCTTCACTAAGAATCAAAGTGTGACCCTTCCCAGGGTTTTCATTTTTTTTTTTTTGTGCATGCATTAAATGGGTTTGCTTGAACCCTAGTTCGAGTGAACCCTTTTTTGGTTCGTTCGAACCAATGAGTTCATTCGAACGCCCATAATGAAAATTTTTGGCATGGGGTCATTTTTTACAAGTTGTCCTTCCTCATTCGAATTGTAAACCACTTTTGTGGGTTTACCCATTGCCCAAAAATGGATACTCTTAATCTACATGTTATCTTGAATACAACAAGCCTATACTTTTCCATATCTTGATCTTGAGTGGCTTAAGTTGATCTCATGTAGCATGAAACTAACCTATAGCACATTTATGAATTGGATAAATGCATACTTCTATGACTATATCCCATGTGATCTTTATTATCCAAGGGTGTATAAAGACTAGTGCTATTTAAAAGTACCTTAGGTAACTTATCATTTGAATTGTGAGAGTCAATTTATCCATAGTCAACCCCTTTGAAAGATTGAATTTTATCCCTAGAAAAAAATTGAAAGAAAAAAAGCAATTTTTCAAATGGCCTAGTTGTCTAATGTAAATTTATTCTTTTAAACTTGTACAAAAAAAGTTTTCCTATAATTGATGCTCCTTGTAATGTGGATATTTCTTGATATTCCTTGGATGATCTTGGATGTGCTTTAATACATAGCAAAAAATAATATAAATAGAGGGAATCAATAATTTAAATTTGAAATTTTGACTTAGGGTAAAATCTCGTGTGGCTTGGTACAAAATACATGTATCACATGATTTTACTAAGGGAAAAGTATGCAAGATCTTGAGATCAATAATGGATACATAGAAATTGTAAGATAATAATGAGGTGAGTGTGTGGGAACATGTGCAAATAGGGGGATGATGAAATTAAAGTAAATTGGGATTGGGGAAGGATCCAAACTTAGCATAAGAGTGTGCCACTTGTTGCTATATAATTATATTAATATATTTTCCCAAAATGGGCCACAAATTAAATGAGAACTAGCATGAATCTACAAATTTCACCATTACAAAAAGATAATTATCAATTACTAGGTGAGTGTAGGAACATGATGGGACAAATAGTGACAATAGGGTAAAAAAAACGTGTTTACTTAGCCAAAATCTAAAATATGGATATTTGATTTTTTTATGGGATGGGTAGAAAGTATATTTTTGTTTGGTAATACTCTAGGACAAATAAAGATTTGTTACTAATAGATGTCTATTTCTTAATAATGGATATCCATTTTATAATAATGGGTATATGTTTTTTATTAAGGAAAAACAGGTTTTGAAGGAGCTCCAAAACCCTTTACAATGAGAATAGGCTGCAAAAGAAAACACATGGACATAAGGAAAGCGCCAAAAAATGAAACTTAACTATTAAAGAATAAGAAATTCTAAACCAACAACTAAACCATCAGCAAAACATCAACTAAAAAAGCCACTAATAATAGAGACTACTGTAATTGTTCTAATATCTTAGCAGCTTCTAAATTACTAGAGATGACATTCTCATGCATCCCGACCACATCGTCCAACTCCTGAATAGGAATGGAAGCCTTCTTCTTGGTCTTACTTCTAGTTCTCACATACAACCCCTCATCCTTTCTCTTCTCCATAAGATTTTTCTAACCTTCAACAACAAAATCCTACACGTTCTCACCATTATCAAGCGGTATTCCAATCCACATGCAAGCTTTTTCATTCAAAATAGTGAGCCCTTGAGCACTAGTATGGAGAGACTAACTACTAACCTTCACAATAGTACTTACGTCTTCACATATTTTATTCACTTTATCCTCAAGGGAAACGTACCTACTCTCATGATCCCTACCCAATTTAGTAGCATCAATTGCCACCTTATCAAGGACAATATTATTAAGAAACACAAATCCATTTCTCTTCCTCTAAATCTTAAGAAGAAATATATATGGTGTGACGACATGCAAGTTTCACACACCATAGCGAAGAAAAATGAAAGAGATGAATGAATATCCAAAAATAAAAATAAAAGATATCAATTTTTTGAGAAAAAAAATTCATTGCATCAACAAGAATTGACAAGTTCTTTTTTTTTTTTAGTTTTTTTGAAACGAATTAAATTTTTTAATATGATTTAGGTTTTCATTTTTCTATTCCTAAGCATTAGTTTTAAATCTCAAATTTGTATATTTTAGTTATCCAAAAATTAATATGGATGGGGAAGCTCAAAACCCAAACACCCCCCACTGAACCCTCCTCCATCGAACCCTCCAAAAAAATTCAAGAACAAATTGAGAAAAATATTAATGAATATAATTGCATTATAAAAATTTATTGTTGACACCCTCGATTGGCTCCAATAACATCTAACTTAAATAGAATTGTCACCCATGTTCAAACCATCACAAAAAATAACCAAAGCCCTATTAGCACAATAATTTATCAATCCTATAGCCAAATTATATGTTTATGTATATAAGCCTAAGTTTTCAATCAAATGGTGCACACGTGAGAGTATCGAATATTTTTTGGGATCATTGGTGAAAGGTTTTTTTATTAACTACCCAAAAATAATCTTGATGTACCTTTATATTTACTTTGTAAATTATATTTAGAGTTTATTTTAGTGCACCATGTCAACTATTTTAATTTTAGATATTTCCAATGGGTAGATAAGGGAATGCCTCAAGATAGACCTAAGGAAATGTAACATACGCAAGGTCCATTTATTTTCCCTCCTTCTATCCCTTCTCCACCTCTAGTTCGGTACCCAGTCATTGTTGTATATGCAATACATTAGAGTCTCTCTATCATACATTCTTTGAATGGTCATTTGATTACACAAACTTCTTAGGTAGCATAGTCGCATGATATTGATGGTCATACTAAATCAATTGGTATTGTTGAACCTTGCTTTTCCACACATGTTTTTGTGCATCATCATTGCACTATGTGTAATCAATTATGTTTAGGTTATCTTGGAGAGATTAGTGATCTAATCCTAAAAAAAATTGGACATAATTTCATTCATATATAACCTTCATGACATGAGGTAGAAGGGCCTAGAATACAAGTTGAGGCATCAAGGATAAGAACACAATCAAGGCCATCATGGGATAAAGTACAAGAGGAGCAAGGCCAATCATTCTTTTAGGTAAATTTAAAAGTTATTTTTTGGTGTATTTCATTTGAATTTAACATAAATAGACTTTAGTACTAATGTATTTATTAATGATAGAGGGGGAGCTTAGAGAAGTTTATCATGGTACTCTTTTTTCCATTCAATTTGGCATAATTTTTTCTACACGTCTAACCTTTTATATCGTATGTATTTAATTTTTGTGAGTAATTTTATATTAGTTTATATCATGATATTATTTAATTTTTATAGTATATTCAAAATGTGAATGAGGTGGCATGTTTCTCAATATGTTTTAGAAATCTTAATCATCCTAAGGGACCATCATTCAAAGAATAAATCTCTAAAAAAAAAGAGTCAAGGTAATTGAATTGAATCTTACTTCAATTGATAGTTTAAAAAACTTATAGTTGATTATAATAATTTAGATGTTTATTTCAAAGTTATTATGATTACATGTATACATAGTCTTACAGTCTTGTCATTTTTCATATAGTAAATTGTAATTGGTTCATCCATCATTAGTCCTTCTTAGTCAATGCAAGAGACCTCATTGGTGGTATATGCATTTTTTTGTTGTAGATAAGTTTTTGTTTAATAGTTGAGATTGTTTATTTACACATTTGACCTCTTTTTATTGTATCTATTTCCTTCTTTGTCAATAATTATATATAGTTAATTTATATTAATTTTATTAAATACTATTATAATCTACTCCAAAAGTGAGTGATGTAGTACCTCTACCATCATGCTTCAATAGGACTCCTAATCATCCTAAGAGACCATCATTTGTAGAATAACTCTCATAACAACTATTGACAGGGAAATCGATAGAACACATAGCAAGAAAACTTACCACAAACCTCCACAAATAGGTTGAGAAGCTCTTAGATGAAAATTCAACACAAAGAAGTGTGATAGATTGTAAGGGAAACCCCCCACTAGGAAAATATATGTATAAGATAGAATAAAATGTAATAGTGTGTGATATAGATCTAGAGTGATATATGAAGGGATATATACCAAAATAAATAGATATAAAGAATAGAAGGATAATATATAATCCATCCAATAGAATGATGAGAATTTAATATCAAGTATATATTAATATATGAAAGTTTACTAATGACTACATAGTATATTGCACCAATAATGATGTTAATTTGCATACAATAATGGATTTTGGGATGTTATCCTAGTGCCCATTGCATATAATAATGGGTTACATTTTTAATATTCCCGTGAGCTAAAAGTGTTAGAATAATATGCTAACAAAATCAAGAGATAATACAATAAAGAGACTACGGTCACCATCCTTTAGCAAGTGAGAATGTCAAAAGGAAGAAGCTGCAATCTCAACAGTAACCCAATGGTTCCCAGCCTTCAGCATAGAGAGAAAAAAATCACAATGGAGGTGGTAGAATGGTGCGATAAGTGCCACTAGAAGATTAGAAAGAAAGAGCTTTAGAAAATGCAGAATTAATTGGGCTCCAAAAATCGCCAGATAGATGCAAAATGAGGATTTTTGGAGTAGATATAATACATACACAAATGATCTAATGTGTTTGTGACTAGCGAGGGTGTTACCTCTCACAAATAGGTGGGAATTTTAATGTTCCAAGCGATTCTTACCATTAAGATTTTGTGGGTGCATTTAGAACAGGAAATGACTACCTATATCTAAAATAGAATAGGTTGCGTCAATTCAGGGTTGAATTATGGAAAGGAATCTTTAGTAGCCTGCTGGAACATTTATCTAAAGGGGAGACTTATGGAATGAAAAATTGCATAGGATGCAATTTACAATATTAAAAGTAGAAAGAAAGTGATGACAAAAGAGGCTAAAATTAGGTAGGATACAATAGAAATTGAAGCTTGAATCTATAATTTCAACCTACCTATGCTCATTGAAATCAAACTATATATAAAATAGTAAATTGGATACAATTAGAAAATGTAGATTTTGAGGAATTTTGAAGGCCTTGAGAGATGAGGTACTTTTATCCTTATTAATACAAGGGATGTAGGTATTCTAGTATTTTAGTGATGATAATTGTGAATGGGGTGTTGATAACCTATCTCAAAATGACATGGAAATTATCTTTCCTATAAAATCTACTCCTATTCTTACTCAAATCACCTATAAGGTAACCTTTGCTAATGAAACCCCACAAGTTGGTTAAGTCAAAGGGGAAGCTACCTCAATCAACCCCCTTATGGGTAATTTAAACATAAATCAACATGGTAATGATAGTGGCATAATAAATTGATACAAAATCTAAAAATAAATTTCCTAATTGAAACAATAATGAAAACATGTTAACATGCTTACTAAATAAGATATAGAAGGAATTAAAGTAGGGCTTGTTGGGAGAGGGAGATAGGAAACAAGATACAACAAATTTGATATGAGGATAAAGAGAATTATATAGGAAGAGAAAATATAAAATTAGGGGAAGCTAGAATGGACAAGAAGGAAAAATAAACAAGGAAAAGAAGGCCAATGAGAGGAAAAGAAGGAATATGACTATACAAAACTACTTTATGGTTTCAAGATGATGCATGTATGAGATTCAAATCTTGATCATGTTGCTTCAATGATGGATTGATTCTTCAAGGCTCCAAGACTCCAAAATAGGAAAATAAAATCTCTAAGGTTACAAGAGGAACTTGAGTGTGCAATGTAATGTGTTGGTATGCATTCATAAAAATAGGGGTAGGAACAATTTGAATCAAGCTTAATTAAGAAAGAAGAAGGTTTAATTAATATTTTCTAGAGCTAAGAGAGTGTGACACATATGTGTTTTTCTAATGATAGCATGTGTCTCCCATGTCCAAAGGAATATGAGATTAGGTGGGAGAGAAGAGGGGACCAAGAAAATATCAACATATATGATTTAAACTCACTTGGAATTAGTGTGTAAAATTTATGGAAGAAATATGGAAAAAATGGGCTAATCATAGGATGGGATAAGAAAACACTTAGTTTTTGGAGTAATAACCTTGTAAATGATAACATGGTGGCTCATGTTTGAAGGAAGATTATGGAAAGAGGTAGATACATGTGAAAGGGGAAAGGTCCTATCAATGGAGCAAGAGACATGAAAAGGGTAAAATGACACATGAAAAGGGGAGATGGAAAGTAGGCTAGAAACAAATGAAAATGAGAAAATTAGGAAAACACTAAACGGAGCTAAGAAATAGATAAAAATAAATTTTAGGGTATGTATTTTATGTTCTTATAGTACCTTGGGAAATTGCAATACGCTTGTTCTAAGTTCACATTCAACTAAGTTACTCTTACAAAAAAGATCATATTTTTGTCAAAATCATCATATGACACAATACACATTCTACTTATATGTTCTATGTTTATGATTGGACAAACTACCTCAATAGAAGGTAATTACTCCATCATAATCACCAAAAGTTCATACCATGACACAAAATTATATATTCAACTTATTTTTAAAAAAAAATCATTCTTTACAATTCATGTTCATGTATCACTTAGCTACTTAGAAAATACATTAAGATAATTTTACTAAAATTAAATAACATTTATAATCACTCTTGCAGACTCTAATCATAGAATTTATGCCTTCTTGGTTAAATTTTCAATAACTATACAATAGACTAATCACATTTATACCAAACTCTAAACCGTGATGATGGACATTCTACCTTGATAGATATATTTTCAATCATTTAACAAAATCATGTGCACCAATTGAACTACAAAAAAAGTGATAAAACTAACAATCACACCTTAGTGTGCAATGGGTATGCTGAAGAAGTGTGGAAGGTCAATTAGGATAAAATTTGGTCTATTTTTTTCATACATTTATATAATAAATGAGGTCAATTGGTAGGCCATTCAGAAAATGATATTGTTTGTGCAACAAAGATCTCAATGGAGAAGTGATAGCTTCAAATGAATTATACATCCACTTACAAGGATCCAAACATGATTGAAATAAAACCTTTGAATTAGGAAGATAATTAGGATCCATTACCAAAAAACTCATGTTATGTTTGCAATAAGGAGAGAGGGAGGGAGAGGGAGAGGTAGGGATAGAAAGAGGGAGAGATAGAGGGGTAATGCGATAGATATAGAGAGGGAAATGGAGAAGGAGAGGGATATGGAGAGGAGAGGAGAGAGAGAGAGAGATAAAGAGAGAGAGAGGAGAGAGGGATAGATAGAGATGGAAGAGATAAATATATAGAGAGGGATAGAAAGGGAGATAGACAGATGGATAGAGAGAGGGAGACATGTCCAAAGATAAAGGGGGGGAGGAAAATAGAGGTAGAGATGAAGATAGAGCGAGAGAGGAAGAGGGATAGAAATAGATAGAGAGATATAGGTAGATAGAGAGATAAGGAGATATCTAGAGGGAGAGATAGAGAGGACAAGATAAAGAGATATAGAGGAAGAGGGAGAGGGAGAGATAGAGATATATAGATGGTGAGATAGAGTGATAGAGAGATAGAGATATAAGGAGATGTAGAGAGGGGAAGAGAGGGACAGAGAGAAAAAGAGATAGACAAATAGAGAGAACTAGAGATGGGTACAAACAGAGATAGAGAGATGGAAAGAGAAATAAGGAGAGATAGAGAAAGGGAGAAATAAGGAGGGGGAGATAGAGATATATGGGAATAGAAAGAGAGAGAGATGGAGATAGAGATATATGAGAAGAGAAGGAGAGAGATAGAGATATATGTGAAGAGAAAGGGAGAGAGAGGTAGAGATAGAGAGATAGATATGGAGGGAGTGAGTGAGGGAGAGATGGGGAGAGATAGAGAGGGGGGATATAAAGAGAGAGGGAGGGAGAGAAAGGGAGAGAGATAGGTAGAGGAGGATAGATAGAGAATAGGGGGAGAGAGGAAGAGAGAAAGGTTCAAAAGGAAGAGATAGAGAGAAGAGGGGAGAGAGGGAGAGAGAGATAGGTAGAAAAGTGAGAGAAAGAAGAGGGGGAGAGAGGGAGAGATAGCTTAATATATATAGAGGGAGAGGGAGAGACATAGAAAGGGGATGAAATAGAGAGATATAGGGGAATAGTAAAAGAGATAGATAGATAGTGATAGAGGTAGAGAAAGATATGTATAGAAAGATATAGAGAGAGAAGTGAGAGGGAGATAAATAGAGATATAGATATAGAGTAGGAGTGATGGAGGGAGAGATGGAGTGAATGAGAGAGAAGGAGGAGAGGGAGAGATAGCTCAATATATAGAGGGGAAGAGGGAGTGACATAGATATTGGGAGATATAGAGAGATAGAGAGAAAGGAGAGATATATCAATCACCCTCCCTATATCTCTATGTATTCATCTTTATATCAAGTTATCTCTCTACCTCTCTCCATATTTGTCTCCCTCCCTATCTATATGTTTCTCATTATCTCCCTCCCTCTATCTATCTATCTATCTATCTAACTAACTATATATATATTCTTCCCTCTATTTATCTTTATCTCCCTATCTCTTTATGTGACTTTATCTCTATTTATGTCTCTCACCTCTTCTCTCTTTCTCTTTTTCTTTATCTAGTTTTCTCTATCTGCCTCACTATCTCTACCTCTTTCTCTGTCCCTCTTTATTCATCTATATATCTACCTATCTCTCTATATCTCTTTATCTCTCTCTGTATATCTTTATTTCTATCTTCGTTCCTCTCTCTTTCTCCTCCTTTATCTCACTTTGCTTCCTCTCTCTTGCTCTCTTTCTCCTTTTTCTCTCTCCACCTATCCATATCTTATCTCTATCTCCCTCTCCCTTTTCTCTTCCTTTCTTAACACACTATTATCATGGACTGTGGAAACTTCATACTTTTAAAAGAATCAAATTATCAAATAACAATTTTCCCAGTCTTATGTTATTTGTCTGGTAAATTCTACCTTTCTAACACATTGAAGAATCAATCAACATCTATCACAATCAAAATTTTATCAAACCTAGAATTAAATACTCTTATTTTATTTATTTAAAATATAAACATTTATTTAATAACCTAATCAATCTTAATTCTTTACTTTAAATGAATATATTTTTTACTATTTCTATAAGACTCAATTAAATGTATTTAAACTATTGTTGTAGTATTCAATTATTTATTTATCGAAGATTAATTACAAAAGTATTAAAATTAAATAAATTATATTTAGCCAAAAGACTATATATAGTGTGAGATTTGAGTTGAAACAAGTCTCATGGTTGCAAACCATTGTTGAGTTTCAAAAAACAAGTTTCAGATATTGTTTAATGATAAACCAACTATCATTTAATGGTAAAAGCCTCCAAAATATAAGGTTTAAAAGCCTCCAAAATCTCACTTATCACATAAAATCCAAATAAATATTGATTTCATAGTTGGATGGGGACATTTTATTTCCATTTGCAGTGTTTTTTGTTAATTTGATGGCAACTTTATTTTTTCAATTGTATTGCTTTATGTTTTAAATATTTATGCAAATATTTCATAATTAGATAACTTAATTTCTTTAAGGAAAAAATCTAGATTTGTCTAAGCTTATTTCATTCCATTATTTAGCATTTATTATTAATTGTTTAATCCAACCACATGCAACTAGAATTTGCATGCATAAACACATACTCTCTAACATGTTAACATACATATAATTTTCTATCGACATAATCCTTGAACCTCCTTTAGGTGCAAGTGCTAGTTATCTTCCTTTTGAAGTTGCTAATAAGTAAACTGTCAAATATATCCTATTCAAAATTATTTTAGTGTAACTTCCCCATACCACGTGTTTATTTAAGCTATTTTAGTTAATGGTCATCACATATAAACCCTAACCTAGAGCAACAACTATTTTTTTGAATAATTCATGACCTTGACTAAAAAGAGAAAGAAAACACAAAATCAATAAAACTAGCAATCACACCTTAGTGTGCAATGGGTACGTCGAAGAAGTGTGGAAGGTCAATTAGGAAAAATTTTGGTCTATTTTTTGCATACATTTATGCAATGCATGAGGTCAATTGGTAGGCCATTTATCAAATGATATTTTTTGTACAACAAAGGTCTCAATGGAGAAGTGATAGCTTCAAATAAATTATACATCCACTTACAAGGATCCAAACATGATTTGAATAAAACCTCTGAATTAGGAGATAATTAGGTTCTATTACCAAAAATCTAATGTTATGTTTGCAATTTAAGGAGGGAGAGGGAGGGAGAGGTAGGGATAGAAAGAGGGAGAGATGGAGGGGGGGAGTGAGAGAGGAGTAAGGAGATAGAGATAGAGAGGGAGATAACAGTAGAGATATAGAAGGAGAAGGAGATGGATATGGATATCATGAGAAGGAGAGGGAGAGATAAAGAGGGAGAAGAGAGAGGGATAGATAGAGATGAAAGAGATAAATGGAGAGGGATAGAGAGGAGATAGATGGACATGGATAGAGAAAGAGAGACATGTCCAAAGATAAAGGGGGGAGAGGAAAATAGAGGTAGAGATGAAGATAGAGCGAGAGAGGAAGAGCCTGAGAGATAGAGATAGAGAGATATAGGTAGAGGGAGAGATAAATACAGAGATAGAGAGATAGAGAGGACAAGATAGAAGAGATATAGAATGAGAGGAGAAAGGAGAGATAGAAGAGGAGATATAGATGGTGAGATAAGTGTCTAGATAGAGATATAAAGAGATATAGAGAGGCGAGGAGAGGGAGAGAGAGAAAAAGAGATAGACAAACAAAAAGAAATAGAGATAGAGGGAGACAGAGAGAGAAATAAGGAGAGATAGAGAAAGGGAAAAAGAAGTAGGGGGGATAGAGATATATGGGAAGAGAGAGAGAGAGAGACATGGGAAGAGAAAGAGAGAGATGGAGATATATGGGAAGAGAAAGAGAGAGATAGAGATATATGCAAAGAGAAAAGGAGAGAGAGATAGATAGGGGGATATGGAGGGAGTGAGGGAGGGAGAGATGGGGAGAGATAGAGAGGGGAGAGATAAAGAGAGAGGGAGGGAGAGAAAGAGAGAGAGATAGGTAGAGGAGGAGAGATAGAGAAGAGGGGGAAAGAGGAAGAGAGATAGGTTGAAGAGGAAGATAGAGAATAGGGGGAGAGAGGGAGGAGAGAAAGGGAGAGAGATAGGGAGAGGATGAGAGATAGAGAAGAGGGGGAGAGAGGAAGATAGATAATAGGGGGAGAGAGGGAGAGAGAGATAGGTAGAAACGAGAGAGAAAGAAAAGGGGGAGAGAGGCAGAGAGATATATAGAGATGGAGAGATAGCTTAATATAGATAGAGGGAGAGTGAGAGATATAGAAAGGGGGTGATATAGAGAGATAGGGGGATAGTAAAAGAGATTGAGAGATAGTGATAGAGGTAGAGAAAGATATGGATAGAAAGAGATAGAGAGAGGAGTGAAAGGGAGATAAAGAGAAATAAAGATAGAGATATAGAGTAGGATAGTTGGAGGGAGAGATGGAGTGAATGAGAGAGGGAGGAGAGGGAGAAATAGCTCAATAAATAGAGAGGGGAAGAGGGAATGACATAGATAGCACTCCTCTTCTCTCTCTTTTTCTTTATCTATTTTTCTCTACCTACCTCACTATCTCTACCTCTTTCTTTGTCCCTCTTTATTCCTCTATATGTCTAGGTCTATCTCTTTATATCTCTTATCTCTCCATTTCTATTTATCTCTCTCTTTCTCTCTCTATCAATGTCCTCTTTTTTCTCTTTTTATTTCTATATATATGTCTCTTTATCCCTTTATTTCTATATTTGTTCCTCTCTTTTTATCTATCTTTGTCTATCTATCTATCTATCTATCTATCTATCTATATATATTTGTCTATCCAATGGGTAGATTGAAGAGGTCTTGAAGGTGAATTATTATATCTTTAATCAAATGAAATTCTACCTTGAGCACAACTCCCCAAGGACACACCATCCTTGGATTGTTGACATGAAACAACAAATCAAAATTTAGTTTCTCTTTTCTCTCTCTTTTTCTTTGTATCTCTTATATTTCTCTATCTTGTGCTCTATCTCTCTCTTTGTCTATTCCTCTCTCTTTCAATCTCTATCTCCATCTATCTCTCTCTTGATATCTATCTATCTAATTTTGTCTCTTTCTTGCATTCTCTATCTTTTGAGTTTCTCTCTTTGTATTAGCTGATAGACTACATATAGTGTGAGATTTGAGCGTGAAACAAGTCTCACACTTGCAAACCACTATTGAGTCATTGGAAAACAAGTTTTAGCTGCCGTTTAATGGTAAACCAACTATAGTGTAATAGTAAAATCCTCTAAAATATTAAGTAAAAGCATCCAAAATCTCACTTATCACATAAAAGCTAGATAAATATTGATTTGACAACTAAATGAGAACATTCTATTTCCACTTACAGTATTTTTTTTCAATTTGATGGCAAGTTTCTTTTTTCATTTGCATTGGTTTATGTTTTAAATTTGTATGCAAATATTTCATAATCAAATAATACTTAATTTCTTTAAAGAAAAAATCTAGATTTGTCTAAATTTATTTAATTTAATTATTTAACACTTATTATTAATTGTTTAATCTAGCCACATGCAACTAGAATTTGCAACACATCGATGAGTAAACACATACTCTCTAACATATTAACATACATATAGTTTTTTGTCAACATAATCCTTGAACCTCCTTTAGGTGCAAGTGCTAGTATATATACCTCTCTATATAGAATTGTCTCCCCCTCTATCTCTCTTTATTTTTCCTAATCTATCCAAAGATCAATTAAACTATCATATTTTTTATATATTAATTTTATTTGTTCTATATAAAAAAATATATTAATTATTAATTATAATAATTTCATATTTATATTTAATATTTTTTATTATAGAATATAATATATAATAATAATAATAATATAACCTGTATATACTATTATATATAATAATAAATATAATTATATTATATGTGATTTAAGTTGTATTATATAAAATATATATAATTAATATTGTAATTATATTTTGTATTATATTTATATATTAATTTTTGTATTATATAAAAATAAAATAATTATTAATTATTAATTGAAATAATTTTATATATGTATTTAATAGTTTTGTTAAAGAATATATGTTTATATAATAATAACAAGTAGTATAATTATATTATTTATAATTTATTTTTTATTATATAAAATATATATTATATGTTAATTGTGTCGATAGACTACAATGACAACACGATGTCTATAGAGGTGAGCACAATCTGTCACCAAAAAAAAACACATTTTAGAAACAAAATTAAAAAATAAAAAATATTTTAGAATAAACAAAATAAAATAAAAAAATCATACTACTTAGCTAAAACACAAAAAAATAAACATATTTTAATATATTAATTATGTTGATATATTGGTGGGTGGAAGGATGGGCGTCTTTCCACATGGGATTGTGGAAAGACCATTTCAGGGATCAGTGTGGGTAATTGTGGTGTGTGGATGCCTCGTTAACTTTTGTCACATGATTGGTATTCGCTTCATAGAGCATGTTTGTTAATCACTAGGCGGGTTCACTGTACCCTGCCTTGATGTGAGCCTCACATATGTTCACATCATGTTAAGCCTCCTCTTCGTATCATTGCATTGATGACACCGTATGGTGGCAGGGCTTTGTGGTTTGGGCCACACAGGGTGGCAACCTCACCTTGTACGGTGTAATAATCCTATGTGAATATTAAGTCATTCAGTCATCTTGCAGGTGTTATTGGGCTTTGCTTTCTCCTTTCTCAGCTTCGGGCTTGTTGTGGATTTTCTTCAATGGCAGAAAAAATAAATTTTACGGTGCACATGTCTACAAATTCTCTAGTGTGCTTTGGGGCCGATACCCCAATTCAACTTGGGAGCAAAGAGCATCAAAACGCTTTTGGGGGTATTTTGTACTAGCACCCTAAGCGCATCCTCCTGAATATAGACCCGCACACAGTGGTGGCTATTAAAATGGTTTTGGGGAAGGAGCATTTGGTGCCCGATGAAACCCCACGAGTGAATTCTCATATTGTGTTGAGGTTCCTGGTCCTTGTTGGATCTCCATACTGTGAAAAACAAAGCGAAGGCATTGGTTTGTAAACTCTTCAAGAAGGGTCTGATGGAGGGGTTGGATGATGTTCTTAAGGTGACGATTCCTGGGGTCGGGGTGCCAAGACCAAAGGACATGGAGCTAGATAAGAAGCAAGGCAAGGTCATCAAAATTTATCCTTTTCTTCTGGATTTGAAGGGCACGGCTTTGGTGCGACACAAAATGGTGGTAGCGGTTGGTGTAAATTTCTTGAAGAAGAAGATGAGGCTAGTGGACACGGATGGCTTCAAATGGTTTGTAGAGTTCAATGCTTTCACAAGGGAAAATAGTCTCATGTGAAGGGGTTTGGTGTCTGGCTTTTTTGTTCATACAGGTAATCAGGTTTCAGTTATATGTCTAGTGGCTTGGCCAATTATAGGCTTTTGTCTATGTCTGATAGTCGTGCGTTCTATCCTTTTTTGCAGTTGGGGTGGTCGTTGGAGTCTATTTTTTAGCTTGTCTGGGGTTTTTTTTTATGGTGGTCATACAAATTTCAATTAATTCCTAAATCTGCAGACGCTTGTACCCCTCTTTTTGACATAAATCAATATAATCTTTATTAAGGAACAAAAAAATTATGCTGATATATTGAGTGAGTTGAATATAACTCCCTTTACATCTTTTTTGTTATCTATTTCTTAATTATTAATATAAATATATGATATAAAAAAAATTTATGCTGATATATACTTAACTACGTAGGGTAAAGGATTTAAAACCTAAATGTGCTCATTATGAGGATCTTGGCGGTAATTTTCATTTTAGTAAACATACTCTAAAACCCTTTGTCGAAACCTTATTTTCAGGCTGCAGCTCGCCAAATTGGAAAAGTGAAAGGTCAATACCAGGCAGGAAGAGTTTGGAGGAGCCGAAACAAATAGCGGCGGGGAAAGCAGCAAGAAAAAGGGCGAAAAATGCCGGAAAAATGACGAAAAATGATGTATGGCTGAGATTCGTTTAATCGTCTTGCATTGATAGCGATCGATACGAAAACGAGAAATGGGTTATACCGAAATTTCTTACCAATATCTTCAAACGACAAACCTGTTGTCACGCCTGTCTCACAAGGCGGCAAGGTAGGTTTCCTTGCCTGTACAATGGAAGATTTTCTCCGAAACATTCACTGCCCTTTTTTTTCTGCAATTTCTCTTCTGTTTCTCGGAAGGACTAATATTTAAGAACTAATGACTCCTCCTACGAGTGGCTGAAGATTGCTAACATTTTTAGTATGTCGATGCCAGGTTCAAGCTCTCCATTCCTACTGCTCAGAGAAATGTAAGTTTCATTCAACCAGGCTTTGCTCATGTTCCAAAGAGAGATGCTCATAAGCTTGCTCAGACCCCAGGCGCCAAGGAAATCTTTAGAAAAGGTTATCTTTTAATCAAATCATGAATAAATATTTCTCTTTGTACCTATTTCATTCTTCCTTGTTCTTTTAATTGACACGGTTTATTGGTTTTGGGTGTATGCTCTCAGGAGAAGATGCGAGTGTGGCTAAGAAAACTACCATTATCTTCACAAGGAAACCAAAGCCCGCATCTGGAGGACTTGTTCAAGTTTTTTCTCCTGTAAGTATTACATTAACAGTGAACAAACTACTGGAGATTACTATATTGTTTGTACAGTTTTGAACCTTTGACCTCCTGCCACTTGAAGGTTAGAAGTTTTAGTATTCTAGTTACGGATGTGGGCATAATTTATTTTAATTGCTTGTCGGTTTCTTTTAACGTAAGAAACACACATCTGAATTTTTGTTGTTTCTGGATTTGATTGTGGGCAAGTTTTTTCATCAACATTTCAGATCACACTCCCTAATCTATCATGAGGATGTAAACAAGAGCATGAGGAGAAACTGATATGTTGCAAACCCAACAAAGCATAAAAAGAGTGGAAAGAGGGAGGATGGATAAGTGGGCATCTAGACTTTGTGATTTCATTTGAAGTCTTCATTTTATTGGGTCCTTTTTCTTGAATTTGATTTTATATTGTTCTTTCTTCTTTTTTAATTTTTAATTTTTAACATTTTAACTTTTCATTTTTGTTTTGGTGTCTTGATTCATGTGCCCACTTATCTCTCCTCCTCCACTTATATGTTGTGCAGCTATTGTAGAGTTAGTTTATCAACCTAATAACTAGGTAGCACTTGCACCTTTATAGGTGGACTAGATGAGTTATAGGAAATTTAGTGTCTGTAGTGAATTTTAAAAAACAAAATATTAGACTTAGTATAAAAAGTTTATTGTATAGATTATTATAATATATTATTATATTAATTAAATCTTAATGTAATATTTTATTATAAATATATTTATTTATTTATTATTTATTATATAATAAATAATAATTTATAGTAACTAATTACTTAATTAATATTATAGTAGTTAATAATTATTATTTATTAATAATATATTATTTTTAATAATTATATAAATATTATATTATAAATTAATATAAATAATAAATATATTGAATAATATTATTAATATAATAGTTATTATATATTATTATTTATTATATAAATATATTATTAATATTAAAATATAATAATTTTCTATTATGTTAATAATATTACATTATTCCTCCTTCCCTTGTTCAACACGTGGATTGCACCTTTCATTATGACGAATATGCCTTATATTTTTCTACCTACCAACTAGCATATCGGCCAACACATTATTATTATTCTATATATTGTATGGACACCACAAAACAACATCACGCAAATGTAAATTGTGACCAAATATCCTAAGTTTGTGATTCTGTGATTCCCCCACTAAAACCGATTCCATATTTTATTTTCTTTTGTGGTTGTTGGATATTATGTAAACATTTACTTGGATTTTGGGATGTTATCCTACTGCCCATTGCATACTTAAAATTATCATGATCAATATCATGCATCTACTTTGATTTACTAACACTATGTTCATCTAGATTCGATCATTTCTCATTTATTTAATTGAATAATGCTAATTGTTTAGTTAAATTCATTATTTTGATTTTAAGATCATAAATTTATGTGTATACTTATGAATTAAATGTCATAAATCTTGTTTTTTGATTAAATGATCTTAATTGTTTAATTAAATCCTAAATTCTCTCCCCATGCACAATTATTATTTTTTTAATTATTTAATTGACTAATATCTTCTAATTCCTCCAATCATTGAAAGAATATTCTAATGAAATATTCCTTTAATTTGAATTCAAACATTTCCCTCCAAATGAAAATATCTTCTCCATCTCCCTAAAATCATGGGATCGCAATTGTCTCAAGCAATTTGAGCCCTTGATTAAATTCAATGATCCATGTCATTCTTTAATCTCATCCATGGATTTGATCCTTGATCCATGTCATCTCTCATCTTTCAATTTTATCCCTTGATTAGCTAATTTAATCCTAGTCATTGATTCAACCAAAAAGCCTATAAATAGTTCTCATTTCTATGAGTAAATCATCCACAAAACATTTGAGTAATCATTCTATAGCCAATTTCATATTCATTTTGAGAGATTTTATCCATTTCCATCAATTTTACCATTAGAGGTCATCAAAGCTTTGCTTCAATAATGGGATTAGGAAAGGGATAAATCTATTATCTTGTCTAATTATGTAATCTAGTTTACTCTTTGATTCATCTCCCACTATTGAATATTGGGTATAAATACAACACATGTAGAGAATACTTGGGGCATAAAACTCTAATATGTGATTACCCACTTTTCTTGCTAATATTGGTTCCATTGTTGAGACCCTGGTTAGGTAGTACAAAAGAGGAAATCATAAAGAATTTTTTTAATTCAAATCAAATATTAGAAAGAAAGATGAAAATTATCTTATAACTTGCATCACTATCCCCTTGGTGTCAACCTCATGAGAGGGGGTCAAGAATCCCAACAATGGAGAATGGAAAGGGGGATCTCCACAAGGAATCCTTGAAAAGATGTGACCAGTCAACATAGATACAAAATAATTACCATGGAATTAAATAAAGAAGTAATTTACCACCAAAATATAAAAAACCATGGAAAAAGGATATAATAAGAAAAAATAAAGAAATTAGTGATGATTTTGAGTTGGAAAGAAAAATAAACATGGAAAGCCAAAATATAACAAAAGAAAGAAGATAAAGATAGAAGGTTGAATTAGAGGAAATACATTGTAGAATATTGGAGAATGTGGAGAAGAGAGAGGATGAGCATACCATTGTGGGTGTTGTTGAGTGCACCACTATGGGTTCTACCAAGAAAAATAAAGGAAAAGTAAGTGTAGAAGAATAATGGAAGACTTCAAAACCTATGATCTCTCATCTAAAAGAAGTGGGAAATATTTTGTCAAATTTAGAAATAAGTATAGAAGAATATGGGTCATCAAAGAAGCTATTGGTAGATGGTTGTGGAAGCAAAGAGGATCTAATTCTACCACATTTAACCAAAACTACACTAATGGAACTAGACTTATCAAACATCACAATCAACTTGGATGCAATATTTATAAAATTCTTAGAAACCCTAAAGAAAATATTATATATTAGAGATGAGTATCTAGAATAATTGGTAAATAGAAGCACGAGGAAATTAAGAAATGAGGAAATAAAAAGAGAAAATAAAGGAGTTTTCAATTTGGGAAATACTTGTAAATGATAACAAACAAGATGTCAAGTTTACAAATAAAAATATATCACCAAATATGAAATTTCATTATGAAAAGGAACAACCCCCAAACCAAGACCCATCCCCTATGCCATATAGAGATAGGAGAATCTCAATTCAAGAGACATTGCAAGAGGTGAATAAGAACGTACAAGAACAATTTATAAGAGATTGTGAAGAGATTTTAAGAAAATAATCCTTTGAAATTAAGTTTTAAAGGGACAAAGATAGAGAAAATAAACCCATGATAATAAGATACACTAAGAAAGAGAAGAAAGTGATATAATCCCACTACAAAGTGAAAAAATATGCAATCAAACACACAATGGAGCCTTTAATTAAACTCCCAATATTTGGAAAAGAAGCTTCCAAATCCGTGGAGCACATTTTTATACTAGAATCCCTTTGGCAAAGGAAAGGAATTGATGAGGACAAGCCTAAGCTATTTGAATTTTTAAAATCTCTAAGAAAAGATTCCTTGGACTGGTATTGGAAGGCCTATCCAAAGCACAAAAAAGACTCAACATAAATTAAGGAACTTTTGGTAAACTTCGATACTCAAAAAGTACCATGCCTAATATTGTAAGTAAAATGTGAGACTTGCTACAAAATAAAGGAGAATTAGTACAAAAACTCAAGGAACATTTAATAGAGAAGAAAAATGTTGAATGATTTATTAAGGAGATCCTCTATTATACACAAAAATTATCAAAATATACCACAAAATATCACAAACAATAATAATATACCACAAAGACAAGAAGAAGGAACAATTGATAGTTTAGCTCTCATCCCCAAGGAGACAAAATGTAACACCCCTCCGTTTTGGCTCTTGGATCGGCAGTGTTCTTCCTTGTTATGATTGTGTTTAACTATGCTTTGACTTTGGAACTTGGTTACTTTTGATCGTTATCTGTTAAGCGATGTAAACATTATATTTTAATGTGATGTTATTTATTCTAATGTTATCTTTATGGCATGTTTTGGATTAATTTAGCAAATAATTGATTTAATGATGTTTTATGCTTGTGATCATATCATTGATGTTAGATGCGTCAGTTAGTGATATTGTATTGGTAAAGGGGACAGTATTGTATCACTCGCATGCGAGTGCCCTACGATTCTAAGATTTTCTCTTCATGGTGTGTTTGATCATATTATATATATATATATGCATGTTCGATGTACTCTTTGTTGCAGGTTGACAGGTACATGACATCGACTCCACTTGGTTCACAGGTTTGAGCGTGTCCATTGACCAACGGAAATTGATTGGGAGATAGTAGCTAAATTTTTTGTGCCAAGTCATCACCCTAGTCATAGCATGTCATCGAGTTGTTGTTGGGTTGGTTGTTTTAATTCGGTCCCTTGCATCTTGAGTATTTATTTAATTGCAAATTTTAAAGGTTATCAAGTGGCTTGCGTAGTTAAATTGATGTTTATGTGTATTTATTTGCAATGTTGAAATGTCATTTATTTGATTGATTGATTTGAATTAATTAATAAAATTAGATTGAGTTTATTGAGTAATTATATTAATGGTTTTTTATTAAATGTGATAGTTGTTTTGGGAAATTATTGGATATTAAGATTTAATCAAAATATAAATATAAATCATATTTGGATAGTTGGAGATAAATTAAAATAAATGAAAATGTGTTTTAATTTCACTCCTCGGAAATAATTGAGAAAGTAAATTATTTACAAAGAATGTATTCTTTTGTTTTAAAGAAATTTGGAAAATGCATGTGATTGGAATTAGAAAATAGAAACTTGTTTTAAATTTAAAAGAAATAGAAAATGTCCTCCAAATTGTGCAATAAATTTAGTGGGTGGGGATATTTTAGGGGTTTGACCAATTTGGGGAAAACCTCTATTTTAGCAAATGAAAATTCATATAATTTTTAACTTTCAATTTGGGGAAAAGATTTCTTGACTGTGGCTTTGCTTGGATTGGTGAAGAATTGAAGACCCTTGCTTGAGCTGAATCCAAAAGGAGGAGTTGAAAACACCATTGTTGAAGGCTTCAAGCTTGAAGAAAAAAATCAGGTTCCCCTTTTGTTCTTGCTTTGTTTCATTTTGAAAATGGATTAAATCCTCATTATGCTATTTGGAAATCTTTGAAATGTTGATCAAATCCAATGAATTCCATGAGAAATTGTTTTGAAAGCTTGCAAAATTGTTGAAATTTGGAAATGAAAACCAAACTAGAATCAAACAATGAAAATAGAATGACACCAAAAGAATTGACATATCAAACTGGAATTTTGAACCATGTTGTTGTGCTTCCATTTTCTGTTATTAATTTTCCCAATTTGAGTTGGGAAATGGTTTGTAGTTTTATATATGTATGTTTAGGCTTTTAAAACCAAAGAGTTTATCTTTTAAATTATTTATAACAATAAATTTATTTCTTTCTCCAGTTATGAATTTATCATTTTGGAAAAAAACACAGTCCCCTGTGTTTTTATTTTTTTGAAGTTTTTTATAAAAAAAAAATTTATGGTTTGAAATTGTTTTGTGGGGGTGGGGAAGCCAACCCCCACCACCATCGCCGTTGTGGCTGCCGCCCGCAAGGAGGCGGGCGCTGTGTGCCAAGCACACATGCACCGCTGCCTGTGGGAGGCGGGTGTTGTGTGCCAAGCACACAAGCCGCGCCCACGGGGGGCGGACTGTGTGCAAAGTACACATGCACCGCCATGGGGAGGCAGGGCCTGCGTGCCCTAGTTAGGGCGTCGGCCCCCTTTTCAAATTCGTTCTCTTTTGTTTTTTATACATGTATTTATTATTATTTTTATATATATATATTTTATAATATATATATATATATATAAATATAATATGT
>VDFB02270975.1:0-44263 GCA_007258455.2 Sequoia sempervirens
AAAATAAAATTCTCAAACATGAACCACCTTCAAAAATTAATTCTCTAAGATCCACAACACGCTTAAACACCCTATTGGCCAAGAACATAAAAAACATGAACACACAAGAGAAAATCTTGAATCAAGGGCACAACGATCAATGTGAACATGCAACATAGATAGAGCATGATCTAGAAACATCCAAAAACATCATGAATCACCAGAGAAGCATCCACAACAATTGAACTAATTGAAATCGCATCATATTCATTCAGGAACACCAACTAAAGCAACATAAAAACTGTCAGAATACAAATCTTCATAACTTGATCAAATCTTCATGCGGATCTCTGAAACTCAATGTGGATAAACTAGATATACTTGAAAAGAAACCCTTTAATGTAAAACCTCTTATCATCAATGTACTAAACTCACCAATAGACTAAACTTCACTTTACCACTGACAACCTGCTACTTATTTCATTACAATTTTCTCAATATCCTCGACATATACAACCTCTAAGACATTAATGCCAATAGTGTTGACATCAATGACAACTACATATCAGCAACACAACCACAACATCCAACATGGTGTCCTCCCAATCAAGTACCTCGATGAGAATGCATATGACATCTTAGTATCATCCTCTAGCCACTGCTCACAGTCCACATATGGCGGCCATGTCACTATCTCCAAATCATCCAATACCCTCCTCTAGTACTCTAGTTTTGCTAGCTTATGATGGACAACTGGGCCTGTGTATCCATGTACATATGGCCTCCCTATTGGATGTTGTCTCTCTACTACTGGACGAGTAATGACTATATGCTCCCATACCCATATCTATAACAGTGTAACTCCAACTGACAAACTAGCACCTCTCAAATAAAGAACCTGGTGAAGATCATGGTATAAATGTGCGAGCATGCAAGAGCCCCAAGCATAGTTGGTCCCTATGTGATCATGCTCTCTAGAATCCAACCCCATCTAACTTAGATCCCTTCGACTTGCGGTTGGGACATATAAATCCTCCAATAAATCTAGCAAGCACATATGGAAATGTCGCATATGCATCAACCATCTCTCGCCATGGAATCTCATAGCTGCAAATTTGATCATCCTCAAATACTCTCCTTAGTGCATCAATATCTTCCTGCTCAATGGAATCATACACAACCAGCTTGCTAATGACTGAAATCCTCAGGATACGGTACACATCCTTAGGTGTCACTGTCATCTCACCAGTGGGTAAGTGGAAGGTGTTGTGGTCGTTGTGCCACCTCTCTTCCAAAGCGGTCAGAAGTCCCCTGTTAATCCTATATTAGGGAATGTCAAGCAAGGAAGTCAATCTACATTGTCCAATCACATTTAAATTAGCCTGATCCAAATGTGGGATCAAATCCTAGGTCCTCGGGAATCACTTTTGAGACTAAAGGGTCCTCACCAATTCCTATCATCATAACATATCACAAATCAACAAATCAATCAATCAACCTATCAATCTATTCAGCTCTGATGAGATTTTGATTACATCTCATGAGCATCTATCATTGATCCTCACCTATCATGAGGTCAATCATCATTCTCCTATCATTGATCCTCACCTATCATGAGGTCAATCATCATCATCCTATCATTGAATCTCACCTATTATGAGATCAATCATCATCTAATCTATCAACATCATCAAACATCCTCAAATCAAAGGCTGACATGATCAACAATCATCAAAATCAAGGAGTTTAATCTAAAATCCATCATTCTACCCTAGATGTGCTAAAATAGTGTCTCAAAGTGCTAACATCATGAATGTGCTAGAGAATTCCACTGATGCACTAGAACAGGGTCTCTATGCGCTAAATTACCATATGTGCCATCAAATTTCATCAATGCGCTATTTCCCTCCATCAATGTGCTAAATCTACCCATGCGCTGAAACATTCACCAAATGTGCTAAATCTAGCCATGTATGCGCCAATTAACCAAATGCACTACAGTGTTTAATCTATGCGCTAAACTATTTCATCTATGTTCTAAAAGTTCTAATGTGCTACAACTTTGACTCTATGTGCTAAAAACCTAACCCTATGTGCTAAAAGACCCTATGTGCAAGAACTGACACTCGATGCGCTATGTCAGAGACCGAATGTGCTAAAACGTAAAAAGGCAAAATTTAAATGTGAAAATTGTGAGAAAATTGACATTCAAAAAATCATGAAGAGGTTTTTCGGGGTACATACCAAAGGTCCATATGCGGTCAGGCGGTTGTGACGTCACACACGCTCGAATTGGTGGGTCTAGATCAGAATCACCATCTTGCTCAATTTGCACTAGGTTGCTCAATCACTCTAAATTTTCAAAATACAAATGCTCAAATGAATTTCAAATCACATTGTTTTAACCTTTTAATGAGTGATTAAGTGGGAATTTAATGGGGTTGATTTATTTTATTTTTCAAAGGGGTTTAATTAATCAATTCATCACCTGGCAGGATCAACATCATTTTTCGAGAGATAAATCGTCTGGACATCATAAAAATTTGAAATCATCATCAAATCATTGAAAAATCATAAAAAAATTTAAAACATCCTAAAAATAAAAAAATTCATCGATTTATCTCCCGAGGGGGGCATATATTCATTATCACTTGAAATCAACGTCTGGGGCATATCAAAACTTTTTTGTCAACATCACTAGCAAATTTTTCTTTGAAGCAATGTGTAAACACATCACTTCAAAGAGGGGAAAAATGTATACACCTAAAATCAGTCAAGATAATCAATTAATTAAATACAAGTTATTTAATTAATAAACCTCTTATTTTGTCTACTTATAAATAAATTTTAAATTTATTTATATAGTTCACATTTCCTAATTCTTCCATCTTAAATCATATTCCTCTAATTTTAATTAAATAATTAAATTCAAATAGTTTGTTTTATTTAATTAATATCTTCTTACTAAATTTAAATCCCAAATTTGAATTTAGTCACATGTCTCCAACTTTTCTTCTTGCCACCTCATCAAGTGTCTCATGAATTTAAATATGATTAATATTTAAATTGTAATTATCCTCAACAAATTTTGAAACAACCTTGGACAGTTGGCTCTTCTATTTCATTTATTCTCTCTAACACTTGGCAAAGTGCTCTTTTAAAGGGAACCATCTCCATGATTCCCTCTTACTTCTTCCTTCTCCACCATTCATCTTTCCAGCTGAAATCCTGACCGTTGGTTGTTGCCACATCACAATATGCTTTGGAAATATTATAAATACAACATCATTCTCCAACATTTGATATCCCATCTTTGAGCAAACTTACTCTATAAAATTTTCCTTTGAGAATTTTAGAGTATTTAGAGCATTTGAGCATTTATCATTTAACATTATAGAATCATATTAGCTTAGAATCATAGCTTAGTTATTAGTTGCATTTCCATTATCATAGTAGTTTTTATACAACATTTCCATCATAGTCATCATATCCTTATCATATCACCATTATCATTTACAATATATTATGTAGTTTATCATCATGTAGGAATAGATCTCTCACATTTTCAACATTCCATTCCTCAGTTTGCCATTCTAACAGTCATAGTGCATACACAAATCTGAGAGCCAACATGATTTTATAAATCCCTGAAGATAGGAAACAATGGAACGATTTTAGGGAATTTGTTGTGTTTCAATTTGATTAGTTTTGTGATTCAATTCTCTAATATAATACGTTTCATTGATTGTGTGGTTTTATTATTCATTTACTCACATTACACAATTCACCACACAATACAGAGTGCACCTTAAATGGGCCCCTTTTTGGAGTCTATGCCCTAAGCTTCATGCATCAGGACTAAGATGCCACCTAGGGTGTCTGAGTCCCCCTTAAGTTATTTTTGGGATTTAATTTCAAATATTGGCAAGATTTAACCTCCTTTAATTAATTATTTCATATGTTAGCTTGGTGTGGTGTAATTTTAGGATATTAAGCATGTATAAGTATAAATATAAGGTTCTTTTACTCATTTTATCATCCAAGAATACAAGACTTTTTTGAGAGAATTCCTAACAACATAATTGAGTTCACAAGAGCATTCAAGAGCAATTCATCAAGCATTTGGAGCCATCATAGAGATTCAAGCATCATATCAAGGATATTCTTGCATCATGTGTGTTTTGAGCTAACATTTGTGATGTAGAGTTTTGATTCAAGCAAGAAATTTAAGTCAAGATCTATCAAGCATTCATTTGATTCAAGATCTAAATTCAAGCTATCCACTTCACACAAGTTTTCAATTCATAACAAGTGTCTGGTGAGTTGCAACATAGCACTTTGTTCATTCATCATTTCCCTTCATTATTCTATTTCATTCCAAGGTTTAATTACCAACAAGGGGTTTGACCAAGGCAAACCCCCATTTACTAACAATCAACAAGTTTTTCCTCTCTTGCATGTTTGTGTTTGTAGATTTAGGTTGAAGATCATTTGAAGTGTAAAGTTGCAAAGTTGCATTGCAAAATTGTCATCTTTAGGACCTAAGATCTGAGAAGAAGGAAGTGCATACATTGAACCTCAGGATTACATTTCGAGATTGCAAAAATTTAGATCAGGACTAAGTCGGTAGTAAGGGCATCTTAGTCCTCCCAAGGGTATTTTGTAGAGATTCTTTCAGATCCTATTCCAACACCTGAAGATTCTGCATTTGCCTCAAAAAATAGCAGCAAGACTAAGACAATAGTAAGGGCGTCTTAGTCCTCCCTAACATATTTTGCATTTTCAGAATCCTCATCACATTTCCAGACTTCCCAGGTACACATACCCTAACTTGTTGTTGCTTAATTTCATCATTTTCATTCATTATTTGGCTTGCATTACTAGGTTTTGTGAGTTGAATGTTAGATTGCCTTTTCTGAGCTTTTGCTTGGTGGTGAACCGCTCGAAGCCTTAAAGAATCCCCTTCTAGGTCTTCTTTATTGAGAATTGACTCCCCTTTGGGTTGATAGTCAATCCAATTTGGGATCCTAGGGCATATTTGAATGACAAGTGGAGAAGTGTGGTGTTCTAAGACCTAGGTTATAAAGCACCCATTTCCCCTATTGTTCAACATCAAAGAAGGAAAATGAGTTATTTCTAAAATCCATATTATTCTTCAAGCTTGTGTTCATCATTAATAGTAGGTTTTCCATGTGAAATTACTTTCCCCTAAGATGGAGCAAGCTCTCAAACAATGTGTATGTGTAGTTCCCACAAGTCTCATTGCTTTGCAATGAGCCTTTTATGATTAATACTTCACACTGGTGGATCTATGAGAAGGGATTTTCTTTATGGCCAATGACAAGGCCCTTAGTTGTGATAATTTTTCTTGTGAGTTTATAAATCCTTAAGTGATGCAATTGGTCCTAAATTTTTGTAAATTTTTGCAAGCTCATAACAAATATTTTGCTATACATTCTCTAAGAGCTATTATAAACAAAGGAGATATCAAGTTCATACCTAGAGCTAGTGACCTTGAAGAGACAAGTTCATACCTAGATGGTGATTCCACAATAGTGGTTTACAATTTTTGGCCAAATTGGACACTGAAATGATTTTTTCTAACTAAATATTCACTTTCAAGCACCTATAGCGGCTAAACCGTGAGGAATTTGAAGATATGCAAACAAGAGTCTTGTCACATTTTGTCTGTAGATTCTAAATTTTTATTTTTTAAAAATTTTGGAATCAGATTGCACTTCTTTTTCCATCTCTCACAGAAACTGGTCTTTTTCAGAAAACAACATTTAAAAACTCGATGCTCATCAGATAACACAACTTTTTCCTCCAAGAATATAAAATTATAATTCTTCTTCAATTTATATTTTTAACTCCACCATCTAGTGCTTCCACTTGGTTATAGTTTTATTGAATATTTTTTCTTTAACCAAGTTTCAAGTCAAACCAAATTCTCATAATTCCAAACATACGATTGTGTAACAATACATAACTTTTTTGTATGCATCGGAATCAATTTTTTTTTTTGTTGGATCAAGGACTTGGTATCCGTGTACCCATATTTTTCAATTTTTTTTTTGATAATATTCTATTTTCCACATGTGCAGAACAAAGAGCCCTGATTTTCAATGAAAAAACTATATTCACAAGAAATAAAAAATAAATATAATAATTAATAAATTTATTTAAATTATACTTTCTGCCCTATAAGAATACATACTTACAAAAAATAAATTTTAAATGAATTCATTCTTTGATCCCCCAAGCAAATCAAAGTGGTTTTTTATCAGCATTTTGATAGGTGTAAAGGAGACTCTGTTATAGGTATGGTTTAAAACTAGTGGGGTTTTATCCAAGAGGGTTTGATCTAAGGTAGTTTGATCAAGCACTCTTCAATTGGAATGCTTTAAATGGAAATTTTTAAGGCTTAAATCATTATATTTTCTAAAAATATGTGATTTAAGCAAAAATCATAATCTCCCAGAAATTGTAAACTGGCTTTGTGGGATCACCCTAGAGCTAATGACCTAGAAGAGATTGGAAACTAATAGGTGATCACTCTCCTAAAAACCTCTTATAATATCATGGCCAATGCCCTTACACTGTGCATGTGTCATTTTCTTCCTCTAATAATTTGGCATAACTAGATTAGTTTCATAAAAGGCCACTATATTCTAGACAACATTACTATTGGGAAGGTATAGAATGAAAATAAATTTAGAAACAACCACATATTTTTGTTAATATAGACTTTTTTGAATCAAATGATCAATTGAGTGGCCCTTCATTTTGTCCATGCTTTAGGCATTAGTATTTGGTCCTGAAAAGAAGAAAATGGTGTGGGCTCTCTTTCGCTTCTAGGATTTTGGACCTAAAAGGAGAGAGACAATTTTCTTACTCTTCACTCAAGAACAAACCCTTGAGATTTCAATGCAAAGAAGATTGAAATATGGAAAAGGGACTGTTCTAGGGATTGAATGATATCTAATGAAGGGTTCACCATCAATTGTAATCTTGGAAAAGACAATGAATTGGAAAACACTGTTTAATATGCAAACTAATGCTAAATGACCTAGAAAGATGAACAAAATGTAGTAAAAATCTATGAGACTAAAAGTGTGCACCTAGAAGAATGAAGAAGGAAGAATGGAGGTCTAGATCACTAAAAAATTTGATGTTGAAGCTGAGTGGGACTCATTTGCCAAGCTGGGAGAATTAGTCCAGTTTCTAGGAAAATGCACTAGAGGAGAATTCAGCCAGTCCACTTCTACTTTTCTAGAAGTTTCAAATGGGATTTTGTGCCTCTCGGTCTGCTCCACTCTTTTTGACTGGTTTATGGATCCAAAACTACAAAATGCCACCTGTAGACCTTCTCCAACCTTCTCCAAGGCTTGATGACAACTTTAGGGATTTTGAGGACTTGACAACCTTTCTCAAACTTTGCTTCTTGGAAAATATGCAACCTATCCCTGCAAGTCACACACAAGAAGAGGGAAAAATGTTGTGGGGGTTAGTAAATAGGGGTTTTCCTTGGTCAAACCCCTTGTTGGTAATTAAAACTTGAAATGAAAGAAAATATGGAAAGAGAATGGTGAATGAACAAAAGATAATGTTGTAACTCACCAAACCCTTTTAATAAGGTGTTGCAATAATGCTTGAAATGGTTTCAATGGATGTGCTTCTTAATTCTAGCTTGAAGGAGATGGATCTTGCTTGAAACACTTGCTTGATGAACTCTACATCACAAATGTTAGCACAATAACAAACATGAAGAATGCAATCCTTGACATGATTGATGCTTGAAGAATACTCTTGAATGCTTGATAATGTCATGTCCCCTTCTAAGTGACATCTCCTCAGACGACAGGATTGGCCTATCATACGACCCTCGTAGGCTGATGGACTGGATAGGGGGTCATCTCGGAGCTTGGCTCAGCTTCAGTCAGCAGGGATTGATCAGTTGTCTTTCGTTCTGGCTCGATCGGAGGTCATTTGCAGAATTGCTATTTTTAGCAGTTCTTGGCAGGCAGTGTGGGACCACTGCTATTTTTAGCAGTTTGGCTGTGGCGGCATCAGGAATCACTTCAGAGTCTGTCAGCATCAGACGGATCAGTAAACGGGTTAGAAATAAGGGAGATATTAATATTTGATCGTATTGATTAAATATTAATTAATTAACGTTTATGATATAAAGTTATAATTTAATATTATAACTTAAGTGGTTTCTTGAAGGGTGCGCCCAACATCAGAAGGGGCCAAAAGTCATTATTAAAAGTAATTGAAATATTCAGTGATGGACTATTGAAATATTAAAACATTAAAACGTGAATATTTCATTAAAACCCTATTTTCAAGGGAATCGCACTTTTCAGTGTATTAGAGGCTTTTGCATTGGGAAGTGCGCCATTATGAGTTTATTGAATTGGATATTGATCAATTTTTGGTCTGAGCCTGAGACTTAGGGTTTCACGTTCGATTCCTTGGAGAACGAGCCATCTCCAGCGGAAAGCAGTTCAGAGAGTGTGCAATATCACTCGATTTATTGCCTACAGAGGTTTTCTTACTCAGAGGAAACTACAGAGCTTTCAGAGTTTGTTCTTGATCAGAGATTCTTCAGTGTTGGTGTCCAGACAGTGTTTCCTAACCTAGGCGCACCTTTTTCCAGAGGATTACACTATGATTTGGTTGAAGCCGTACAAGTATTAATTGCAGCTTGACAGGCCGTATTTTACCAGCAGGCCGTACCTCTTAAGAGCCGTACTTATCACATTGGAATCAACGCCTTGGTTTGGAGGCTCCAGTTTGTTCAGAAAGAGGCGCCTATACCAGTCAAACAATTTGTGCATGCCAGAAGGAAGGAAGGAGATCACATTTATTTCTGCCGTACCATTTGTACCTTCAGCCGTACCAGCAGAAAACCAGGTTCTTTTCCCAATAAAAATTCTTCTTTAATTCATTGCTTCTTCTGGGTATCATTGTAATCACTTGAAAAGTTGAATCAAGGTTACTGGTGTTGTTAGTATTGCATTTCCGGAGCTATCTGATTTTTAGAGAATTTATTTCCATTTATTAGCATTTATTATCAAATTCGTACCTTCTCAATATTGCATCAAAAACACAAAAAAAAATCTCAAAAACCTAAAACGTCAGAAAAAACTTGAAATATCAGTTAGATCTTTGTCAGAGGGAAACCAGGGGTTTCTACAGTTACAAGGATAGAAGAGTCCTTGTGCCAGGATAACGCAGAGTCAATTGTGGCTAGCTTCTTCAATGCTTATTTATCAAATACTTGCTCTTCTGACAAAGTATGAACTACTTTCAAGAACCCATCTTTTAACTCCTCAACTATAGCAGGGCCTCTATTGTCAACTTTCATCATCTGGCATCCGAAATAAGAGAATTTTTTTATTGAAATCTTATTTGAGGCGATTGCACTCCTTCATCAACTTATTCTGCTCTAAAAGATTCGTCTTTATGACAATGAGTTTCCATTCTATGCTCTTTTTCCACAGCATGACCCTAGGATCGTCCTTATATGAGATAATCTTCTCTGAAGCAGCTTTCTCCAATCCCATTGCCAAAATCTCATCAAGGTCTTTATCAATTTGCAACCAATGAGACTCCTCTTGCTTGCAATTAACTATCTTTGACTTAATAGAATTCCTCAATAACACAAATTCATCATACACCTTTTTCAACTTCTCTATTAAAGGGGGACCTTTTGCCTTAATATCTAGCACCCATCCTTGAGCAACCCTTCCATTATGGCTATCTCTTTGCACTTTATTCATCATTGCTTTTCTAGCCACAAAATTGGGATCAAAAGAGGAGCTAGCCTAACTAAGGGGTTGAGGAGAGGGATTTGTTAATGTATAGAGACAAATAGAGAGGAGTTCCATTGCTCTCTTCAATTCATCTTTCCAATTTTTCCTTCTCCGTCCTCTCTACCAACCTAGAGGCCATCCCCTGAAAATTGTGAAGATCCCCATCTCTGCTATGTGGGCCCAAATCTACCTTAGTTATATTATGGTTAGCTGTGGTAGCCTAACTTGGATCTTTTTGTACAGAGGGTTGCACAATCTCCATGAACAAGTGCCCAGAATTTTCATCCTCCATCAATCTTGAGGTGGTCTTTAACTTTTTGGCCTTGGGAGTCTTTTGCAAAAGTTGTCCCACTACATTGTCATATGGTAAATCAAGGGGCATTGTTTTCCTTTTCCGAGATAGAGTGCTGTCGAGCTAGGAAGGTGATGAAGTGGTGGCATCAGGATTTTGAGAATCTTCTGTTGTGGAAATCTAAGAGCTCTTATCATAGGAGTCCTAGGTGCACTTCATAAATTGAAGGGGAAAGAGGCAGGAAATTTATCACTTTGTGTGTTCTTCTCGACCACTTCTTGTGATTAGCATGTTTGCTCTGCATGAACACCAACATTCTCCCTTTCACTTTCTAATTCTTGTTCATTTCTATCTCCTCCGATTTCCTTCTTTGTTTGTTCCTTAGTATCAACATCAAAGAGAGGGCCTTCACCACATGTTTGCTTAGGACCTTTGTTCTTTTCCGATGGATCTTCTCCACTCCCACCGCCACTTGGTAATGATGTGCTCGGTGGAGGTGGTGGTGCTGATACAGTGGAAGATGCACTTACCTGACCTGTGCTGGTCTGCTCTCCAATTCCTTTCCTGTCTTTGGGCGGAGCCTTAGCAGCTTCTCCTTTCTTCTTTGCAAGCCATATCTGTAAACCATCAAATCCTCCGACTTGCAAATATGTAAACTTCTGAAATTGGATGAAAAGGCTGCCATATTTAGTAACTAATTGAAAAGCCTTTGGGGAAACCTTCTAGCCTAGGTCACCTTGTAACTCCCTGACTAGTCGCATTGTAAACACATCATTCACCTTTTGGAAGTTTTTATAGCTCTTCTCGAGCTGCAGGTTTGTATAATAGTCATAAATTTGAATATGCTCACCATAATCCTCCACAGGATTTAAACCTATCCAGGGTCTTGTACATGCTAGTGCATAGCAAAGGTAAGAAGACATGTGAAAATGCCTATAACCCAAAAAATTGTGTATCATGTCATCCAACTGATAACTGATTATAGTGGCCCAATCCGAGTACTGCTTTCTAGTGTAAATGATTTGAACAAAGTACATCCACTCAAAATATTGAGTGCTCTCATTCCTTCTCACTCTGTGTAGGAGGACAATGATATCCGAAATTTCATCTCAGAAGTGGGACTTATGCATGTTCTTGGGCAGCTGGGATTTCCCATTCCTCGAGGTTGCAAACCATTCCTTTGCAATTACATTTCTGTAATATCCCTTCTCAAAAAACTGACATTATGACAGGGTGAAGTTGAATTTGGCATACACCTCTCTTTCTAGCAATTTGAAGCAACTGCTAATGGTGGCTCGGTCAAGAGTTATCAGTAAATTGTTGTCATGAGTCTGAATTTCCCAAGTTTTGGGGTTATAGCGACTCATGCACTCCAGGAACAAATCCATACATTGCACTGCTATTGGAAAGGTGGTCGCTTCTAACAAGCCATGTTCAACAATCCTTTGAGTGACAAGAGTTTTGTTTGATCTCTTAATTCTCTCCCAAATTCACCCAAATTAATATGACCAAGTTTAGTATCACCTATTTTTGGCAGTGAGCTCTCTAAACCAGATAAATGCTCATACCCGAGATACTTACCTCATCTTGCCTCAAATTCTCACTTCGATTCAAAGAAAAACTCGACAGCGTTTCCCCTTTATAGAGATATTACCCTTCTATAGCCAGAAAGAGATTTGAGAAGGTTACTTACCTGACAATATGCCACCAATTCCAGTTAAATTTTTCCTGCAAATTTTGGCCGTACTCTGTTTATTTTTGCTATGCAAAACTCAATTCTCCCCATGACAATGAGAATAATTATGCCACGAAATGCACCTCAATCCACACACGATTGGGCATTTATTTTTCCTAACTCGGCTTTGACAACATTAACTCCCTGACAAGTAGGCCACTTGGCGCCAATTTCGGACTTTGTAATGTACCTGATAGGATCGGGTTTTTAAAACGCTTTCAGCCTTGAGTAAGAGTCCGACAAAGTTTTTGGACCTTGCCTATATTCCCACTTTGGGCTTTATTCTTCCTTTGCATAACTTTTTGTCTATTAAAGTTGGGCTCGTCGGTACTTGTAGAATCTTATCGACGTCTAGTGTAGTTATGAAAACTTCCATCAGGCGCGACGAGAGTTGTCAAAACAATGTACCACCCTGCCTATGCTTTTTCCTTTGAATATCTCCACTTGTGAGGAACTCCTTCGGAAAAATAAAGGTTGGTTGTGAAAACCTTTGCGGTTCCCGAAAGGAGAATGACAACTTCATAAAAGATCGACTTAAAGACTTGATTGGGTTAATTCAAGACCAAAATACTTAACAAAGACCGGGGTCGGGAAAAAGATAGATTATGGAAACCTCATTGGGGGCCGACAAGGTTCTGAAAACCTTGTTGATAACCGACCGGTAATAAACGAAAGAATCAGCTAAGTAGGGAGATTCCAACTTGTTGGGTAGGACAAGACTTAGGCATGCTCACAACTGAAAATAATGCTTTAGGGACTTAAAAGACTAGGCGTGAATAGACCGGCTGCTGGTTTGATAATCACAATACAAAAAATCGTTCATAGTGTTCATTGACCTCTTAAATACAAAAATGAGAATTTTCTAGGGTCTATAATAACAAATATATCAGTTGTAGACTATGTTGAACACTTGAGGTTTGTAACTGGTACCTAATAGCCACCCCAAAAGAAGGATTGAAGGTGTTGGAAGATAAACCACGGTCAGCTCCATAGAATGACCTCACGTCTCCTCCAATTAGCCTCCAAAGTGATGCCTTATTGTATATCTTGGAGTGCCCAATAGTATTGGCAACTCACGTCTAGCTATAGGTATTTTTGCCATTCCAGGTCTTCAAGAGGAGGTTGCCTAACTGAAACTAATCTTCATGCCCAACCAAATGCATATTTTATCATTCATTCCTTATTCACAGTTCATAGCATTGTTGAAAACCCTTGATCAGCAATAAAAATATCCACGCCCAACTCATGGACAACATGAGCTCCCAATATAATGGCGTCAAAATTAATGAAGTAAGATTCACCCAAGGAATCCTAATGCCCTCAATTCTAATATAATAACCATGCCTCAATTATAGAAATGTCACCCAACAAGAGCAAATAAAATTGCCCAATTACCATGAACGTTCAATGCCTAGCAAATAAATACATCCTTCCTCATATGGCGCCAACACACCTTTCTTGGAATTTCTTCAAAGCTTTCAAAGCCTAAAATTTGTCTTGGAACAAGACTTCACAATTTTCGTGATTTGCAATCATACCTGCAACTTGTCTTCAAAAATCATTTATCAAAAGATTTTGCAAATAAACTTCTTTTGGTCAAATCTGACAATCTTACAATAAACATTCGCTTAGACTAGGGATGAATCTATCAACCATCAGCCAAGGAAGATATTCTTTGTGAGGGTTTTCGTCCTCAGGAAGTTCTTGGAGGAAATCCAACAAGATAACATCAATAATAAAATTCTTGCATAATGCAAATGAGCTCCAAAAGTTATTTTATTTCCTTCCAAAACCCAACACCCCTCTTTGGGAAATAAGTACTACTTTTTTTATTTAATTCCCTTATGTCACCTTTTTCAACGCCCCAAATGGGATAAACTAATACCACTTATAAAATATTTCCCCTTGGCCGTTCATATCCATAAAGTGTCACTTTAAATATTTAAATAAACACTTAAGTGTAACTTTATAATAAAATATTATAACTTAAGTATTTATTTAAAATCATCCACCAGAGTGGAAAGCACTGTCGAAGCATCAAATATTGAAATTGAATGTGCCAAGGTATAACTATCGCGAAGAGATGAAGTTGGTGCTGAAATAGTGACTTTTTAAAAATAACGATGGGCTCCAAGAAATGTGGATCATGGACCAAATGTTCGAAAATGTTTCTGAAAGCGTCATCGTAAATCATGTTGACAATTGAGCTCAATGCCACAAATAAAATTGGAGGTTATGTCGAACTACACCACTCCAAGAACTATGGACCTCCCTTAACATCCCAATCAGCCTATGGGAACCTATGGAATAGGCTAATAGTTGACAAAGCTGGCTAGGCTCAAGAAGGAGACATTACAGTCCTCCCTTCCCAAAATTGCTTGTCCCCAAGCAATTGAAAATCTGGATGCTGTAGAATCTGCTCACTCTCCCAAGTAGGATCCTTAACTAGCAAATTCTTTCGCTTCACTAAAAGCTTTTTCATATTCCTCCTCCTTAGAGTGCACTCTCTGAAGTCAATAAAAGCCTCTGGAATAAGAATTGGTTTTCCTTCCTCATCCAATGCTGGTAACTTGAAAGAAGGAACTACATTATGCCAAGTTCCTTCTTAAGGCGTGATACATGGAAGACATTATGCACCTTGCTACTCGCTTGTAGCTCCAACTCATAAGCCACTTCTCCGATCCTCTTAGAGATCTTGAATGGGCCATAAAACCATGGCTTCAGCTTCTTTGATCCACTGTTCTTGAGAGTGAGCTGCCTATAGTGTTGCAATCTCAAATAAACCTTGTCACTCACTTCAAATACATGCTCAATGCAGTGCTGATCTGCATACTGCTTCTGCTGATTTTGAGTATGTTGTAAGTTTTTTTTCAAGGATTTCATAATGTTTTGACTTTCCTGCACAATCTTTGTTAGAAATATTGTCATTGATGTCAAAGTGAATGAACAAGATTGTTGTCATTGATGTCAAAGGTGAGAACACTTTGTCAATAGAAGAAACCATATGATGGACAAAGGCCACTAATAGATGTTCGAAGACCTAGAAAAATCAGATTATAATTGGCAGCGATTAAGAGTATTAAGGTGAAGCAATTAAGGTTATAATGGCAGTGATTTAGTTTGTTAAGGAGCAGCGAATATATTAGAAAGTGCAGCGATTATATTATGAGAAGCAAGTAATTACTTTGTAAGATGCAACGCTTGGTATTAGAGGGCGGCAGTTACAATTAAAGGGTAGTAATTATATTAAAAAGGCAGAGATTAATACAACAGTTAAAAGGCAGCGATTGAGGTATGTTTTAAGGAAGGTTTTTTAGCAAAGGGCATATCTTTTCAAAAGGTTGTCTTCATTCAAAGGGATGCCTCTTCTCATCAAAACACATAAGGATAATATAAAGGTAAAGAGAAGTTTGAGTAAAAGGATGAATGTAGAAGTGAGAGGTATGTGATAAGGTTAAATAAAAGAGTTTAAAGGCAATGATCATCTCTTAACAAAAGGCCATGTCTTTGTAAAAGAATATTACTCTTCAAAAGGATGTCTCTCCTCATAGAGACATAGGGATATAAGTGGAATAAGAAGTGTGTGGAGTGTTGTGAAATATACCCTCTCAATTTTTTCTTGATTTTTAATATCAGTTACAATGCAACACGCACCTATTAAGGTTAGCTCCAAAACCAAAACGATGCGGAAAAGTAACTCTAACTAAGAATGCACCCTAAGACCACTGAAGGAGGAGGGGCGGGCATATAGTCAGAGGATCCCTAGGATCTAAACAACTCTATAATTGAAATTGATTACAATTGAGAGTAAAAAGATAAAACTCAACGCCAAGAATGTTAACCAAGATCCTTGGAAGGCGAGGTGATAGCATATGGCGGAGTACTTATTACAAAACTGAAATAAACTTAGGCGGTGAACTAGCCATAAAGATTTCTGCTCAACCACTTAAACAGTGGGGGGAATACTGCAAACAATTCAACTAATTCATCCGCTGTGGTGGGCATCCACTCATGAGTGGGAATTCACCACTTTTTCGGTGGGTACAATGAGAGAATTAACGAGTTATTTTTCCCACACTGCCGGTAAACCATCCAGGGGCTACAATGTGATAATTAAACACAAATAAAGCAGCAATTAAACGGACTGAAACAGTACTACTTTTATTAGCCTTACAATGAAGAGAACTATTGCAAATTATAAGTTTTTCAATAGAATCAAGGTACAATTGATAGAAGATGATCTCTCTCTATAACACCCCCCGGAATTATTGAAAACCAAACCAAAATCCGAACCTTAAGCAATCTGATTTTTAAACCAGCAAACTGAAAATATAAAACCAACAAACTGTGAATCAATGAAATGTTCATAACTCCTTCATTTTACCTCCAAATTGAATGAAGTCAAATGCAAATGTTCTCTAGGAGGTTGGTGCCCAAAAAGCAACAAAGAAGCAGCTTCAAAAGACTTTCAATCTTTTGGCACAAACTTCAATGCACTCTTGAAAAGTACGGCCTGGCTGGAAGGGGCGATTTTCTTCTTAAAAATCATAATCATCAAATTAAAATCTGCAAACTTCAAGGAAGGGTCATCTCAAGCATAGAATCATTTAACAAAAATACCCAGAACAGTTTGCAATCTTAACTAAGAGCTGTGAACAAAAATCATTTTCAGCTGTACAAACCAACAACAATGCTATCACCAAAATGTCTATTTCTCCCTCCAAACTTCAACAAATCCCATACAACTGAAAATACAATATCCCCAATGCTAGGCAACCAACACACATGAGATATTCGATACAAATTAACTATAAATTGAAGGCACAACTTCCAATAATCAGCAAAAGAGATGGTACGGCCCTAGAGGAGGGGCAACCTCTCTAATAGATTGAAGACTCCATGAAAAAATCTGTATATGCACCAAAGAGGGCGCCACTAGCATAGGAAACAAAGAAGCCAATACCCATAAGCAAATAAAAATCATACTAAGAGCTGTATATAAAAATCTTTTTTAGCCAAATAATATCCAACAACATGAAAACTAGAAATATCTCACCAAAAGTCCATAGTAATGCCAAATATGTACTTCTGAATGAAGCACACTCTCAATCCACCATCTATGGAACCATAGTTTCAGGCCCGAAGAATGGAGTAGAATTGCTAAGCTTCCCCTTAGCCGGGTTCTAAATTCAATCCAGCAGCATTCTGTTATATTTTTTCCAAAGATGAGAATGAATGAGCAAGGTATCAATAAATAGGCTCTTCAGCTAGAAAATGAATCAACATGAAACTCCCACTAGAACCTCTTTAGCTTCTCCAAGGGACGCCACCTCTCATGTTGCACTTTATTTGAATTATTAAAACATTAATCATCTCCCTTTAGGCGTCCATTTACAATTTGCACAATAAAATATTTAATATAAATATTAAATGCTCAAATCAACCCCTTATGACCCCTTTTTAAAAAGAACTTGAAGTTGTTGCCTAGGCAAAAGGTACAAACTCAAATTATAAAATTGATTAAGTGTTGAAACTCAGTCAAAAGGAGAGATAGAAGCCAAAGCCAAAAACCAACGCCCAAACTGATTCTGCCAGAAATAGAATGATGACCTGAGCTGATGCTGCAAATGATGCCACTGCCAAAATTAGACTTACTAAAAATAGTCAATGCCAAAAATAGTAAGTTCACTTCAAAACCATCAAAAAGCCAAATTGAACAACTGAACTGCAAGGGATTGAACTGCTGCTAAATAGATATTGTCAAAAGATAGAATTGCTAAAAATAGTGAACTACTATAAATAGTAAGTCTGCCCAACAACCTCTAAACGCCAACTAAGCTGTATCTGAAAGAGGAAAACCTAATTTTCCACTTCAGCTTAGCCTACGGATTTCTTAAAATAGGCTAAATCCAAATGAAGAGCGTAGGGCTAAAATGGGGACATTACAGTTGAAGATAAAGTATATACACTAGTAGAGATATAATATGCAGATCTAAAAGAGATATATGCAGATCTAAAAGATAAAATATACAAATCTAAAAGAGATATATGCAGATCTAAAAGAGGTATATACATATTTGAAAGAGATATAAAAGGTTGTGTCTTTTCATATGGATATCTCTTTTCAAAGAGGTGCATCTTTTCATTTGAATATGTAGATATAAAAGGAGAAAGATTTGTTGAAGAAAGAAAGTGTGGAAAATAAAAGGATATATCTTACATACACCAGCAGTCTTTGGAGATTAATGTGAGTGTAGAAAAAGATATATCAAATACACATCAGCAGATTTATACATGAAGAAAATATAAAAGATCATTCAATTTGCAGATTTGCAAGAGGAGAATATGCATGATTTGAGTGGAACAATGAAGTGAATTGAAAGAAGACTCAAAGAGATCAAGAGTGGAGAGAACATACAAGCATGTGTTCAATCAGATTGAGCAGATTTATAAGACATATGAGAGATCTATAATGGATATATATGTGAAAAGGTAAGGTGAATATAAGGAAAGAATACGCAAGCATATGTGATCATGCAAGTATGCTTAAATGGTTAATGAGAAGAGGGGAATTATAGAGTGAATAAATCAAGCAGATTGTAATGTCCACCATCCGTTGAAGAAGGAACATCTAAGAAGGTGGAACTTTGTTTTGGAAGTTGTTGCTTCCTAAAGGAGTGTTGGCGTAAAAACTAACACCTCTGGAGTGCAAGTTGGTATGGACAGCTATGCACACTGCGTAATGAGTGCTCTTCAAATTAGGAGGGGAAGCTCCCTCGTAGTGCGCATAACTGTCCATACCAACTTGCACTCCATAGGTGTTAGTTTATACGCCAACAGTTTTTTGGTGCCCACCGTGGGGCACAAGGCAAGAAAACTTCAAGAAAAGCTTAACGCTTTTATTTCACGGGAATGACACTCTGGCATCCTATTGCTTGATCCACATAGAAGCAATGGATGATAACAACAACAGTACCAGTCAAGAAGAAATGGGTGATCGTAACAACAACAATAACCACAACGGTCGAAATGGAAGAAACGCAAGATGTCCAACCCCCTTGCCTTGGGGTGACAATATTGGTCTGTTGGCTTTACAAGGACACCATGAACTACCCAAAGGTTCACACAAGTTTTTCCTGAGATTTCATGGCAATGGTTTTAGACATCCTGATGAACATCTTTCAGCATTCATGGTGGCATGTTCCATCTTGCATGTTGCACATGAGGACATCGCAGTACGTCTCTTTGTGGAGACTCTTGAGAACAACGCAGCAAACTGGTTCAACAATCTTGAGCTAGGTAGTATCACAAGTTGGGCAACTATGAGCGAGAATTTTTTGGCGAGATTCAAGCCTGCTGAAGATAGCCACCTGTTGTTCACTCAACGCACAAATTCAAAGATGGAGCACAACGAACACATGAGGGATTTTGCAGCAAGATTTAATTGTCTTGTTATAAGAATTTCTTCTACACAATCCATCACCAGAGATTTTGATGAGTTGTTTCATAAATGCTCTTCCATCAGAGATCGCCTTCTTCCTCAAGACGGCGAAAGCAACAAAGTTGAAGAGTGCGCAAGAACATGCCATCGAGTTGGAAGATAATATGATCACTTCTGACTTGAAGAAAACAAATTTCATTAGATCTCCAGTTCAACAACTGTACCAGCCAAAGAAAGACAATCTTCAGCCACGGTTGCCAACATCTCCATTAAGACCAATGATTGAAGCTGCACACAGTGCAGTATTTTGTCCTTTTCACGACAATGATGCACATTTCGGATCCACATGTCCAAAGAACCTAAGAATGATCCAAATCATGGGATACACTGAAACTGCTCTCAGTTCTAGTTTTGTATCGACACCAAGTTCGAATGTTGTCTCACCACAGACGGACAACTTCAATGGTGACTCCACAGCGGGATACTTTAATAAAGAACCCGTTAATGAAGAAGAAGAAGAAGAATACCATCAGTACACTCCTGTGTTTACACGTTCTCAACACTTTAAAGCACAGAAAGAAGAAGAAGAAAGGCGGAAATCAAACGAAGAGGGTAAAGAAGTGCCATCCACTTCCAAACCCAAAGCTTCACAAGGATTACTATGCCAGTTGCTCAAGAGACGTCTTTAGCAAATTTTGACATTGTAGCTTCCATGATGAAAACCAAGGTACACAGCTCTCAACTGGAATATCTTTAGGACCATCCAGAAGAACTAGATCAAATTTTCAAAGTTGCAAAGAAGCAGGTTATGCTCAAGTCATCTGTTCCAGCAGAAGCAAAGCCTGAAACGGGTCCTGGTAATTGTGTGACTCTGTCAGAGATAGAAATTAAAGACCAGAACATTGCTTTTTCTGAAAAGAGATTGATAGAGGATATAAAGCCATGGACAATACAGTTTGATGGAGATTGTTCAACAACATTTCTAAAAACAGGGGAATTGATCATCTCCTCTAAAGGACATTTGAACCCAATTGCAAATTGCCTGCAATTGGAATTCACTGAAGATGAGAAAGAGGTACTTTTACAAGGCCTCAAAGATGCCGAAGACATCGGAATCAAACTCCTATGTGTTAAAGGTGATGTAGAGTTGATCGATGAGCCGGTCAAAGGATATTATCAGGTCAGAAAAGATCACCTACGACATTATAGAAATCGAATTTGGAACTCGATTGATTGGTTTGAAGAAATCAACATCCCAAGGATGGATGACAATAGAACTAATTCCTTCAAGATATCAACTTTCCCATTTGCATCATATTCAGACTTTTGTCAGAATATCATTACGCAGTGTGCATAGCTGTTCGTACCAACTTGCACTCCAGAGGTGTTAGTTTTTACACCAACAAGGAGAGATTGGTGTCTCTCGCTAAGTTGGTTCTTAGCAATGGGGGTTGGTGCATACAAATTGTTGGGATTGGTGTCTCTAGTAGGTTGGTGCCTATGAATCACATGAGAGAGGATTGGTGTCTCCTGTAGGTTGGTGCCTACAAAGATTGTAAAGATATTTATATATAAGCAATATTTTTCTATGGTTTTCTTTCGTAAAGGTTTCCTCGTAAATCTTGTGTTCTTGTGTTGCATAATTGTTAGATCTTATGTGAATGATATTGCGCAATTGATAGTATTGTGGTTGTTAGTTTGAAAAAGTAAAAGTTTTTATTATACAAATTCAACCCCCCCGCCATCTCAATATAATTGTGTGCTCATCAATTCTTGGCCTTGGGCACTCTACTATCACCCAATAATAAATCTATGAAGCTAGGAACTTTATACCCATATAGAGCCATAAATCTCAAAAGTTCTTGCCAAAATAAACTCAAAAACTTGGTGTCCCTATAACTGCTTATGTTTTTGGGCATTCCATGCAACCTGAAAATCTCTCTAAAAAAAAAATCTGCCACCTGTGCTGCTGAAATATCAAAGAAATGGGAAAATTTGGTTAATTTGTCGACAACCACATAGATGCAATCCTTACCTTGCACCTTAGGAAGCCTTGTGATGAAGTCCATCAAGATGCTTTTCCATTTTTGATTGGGAATTGGTAGGGGCTACAACAAACCAACAAGATAGGTATGCTCATTCTTATTTTGTTGACATGTAAGACATTCTTGAACATACCTAAGGACTTCATTCTTAAGTCCTTTCCATGTAAACCTCTCCTGGATCTACTTGTATGTTTTGAAAAAACGCAGGTGACCAACCATAGGTGTATCATGAAAATACCATATAACCTTCACCTTAAACTTTGAATTAGGTACTAAATAGATTCTATTTTGTAAATAATATGCTCATTTACCAGAGTGTACCTGTCATCCTATATAGTACCCTCAATGATGCTAGTAGCTCAAGAGTCCTTAGCATACTCTGTTGAAATCTACTATTTCAAATCTTTTGTAATTTCCACTAAAGAAAATAAATGTGGTTTCTTGGATAAAGCATCAGCCATAATGTTTCTCTTCCCTTTGACGTATACAATGTCAAAGTCATAAGTTTGAATCTTACCTATCCATTTCTGCTGCTTGCCAGTCATTAAGATCTTTTTGATTCAGGAAATACTTAAGGCTATTGTGGTCGGTTTTAACAATGAACTTACCTCCCACAAGATATGGCCTAAACTTGGCCAAGGCTTGCACAATGGCTAGCATTTTCTTATCGTATATAGAGTAACTTCTCTCAACACCCCTCAACTTTTTGCTTTCAAACGTGATGGGATGCTTGTCTTGCATCAAGACAATGCCTATTCCCTCTCTAGATGCATTACACTTAAGCTCAAAAGGCTTGGAAAAATTGAGAATAGCAAGAACTAGGCATGTACTCATAATCTTCTTAAACTGATCAAAGCATTGTTGTGCTACATTGTACCAAACAAAGGTCCTTTTTGGTCGAATCAATGAGTGGGGCAGCCATTTGTGAAAACCCCTTAACAAATCTCTTGTAAAAACCACATAGACCAAAAAAACCCTTGAGTTGTGAAAGATTAGTGGGTGGAGGCCAATCTATAATTGCTTTGATCTTTTTGGGATCCATTCTAACACCCTTGGAGTTGATTATGTGACCAAGATGGAGAAGCTTTGTCAAACCGAATTCATATTTTGATTCCTTGACATATAAAGACTCCCTCTGAAGGATGCTTGGTACCTCATCTAAATGCCTCATGTTCTTCCCATGTCTTGCTACATATCAAAATATCATCAAAAAATATCAATACAAACTTATGGAGCTGCTTGTTGAAAACCCTATTCATGCAAGACTGGAAAGTGACAAGAGCACTGGTTAGACCAAATGGCATAACCAAGAACTCATAGTGTCCAAAGTGACACCTAAAAGCAGTCTTCTCCACATCCTCCTCAAGGACTCATATTTGATGATAGCTCGATCTCAAGTCAATCTTGGTGAAATAACATGCACCATGTAGCTCATCGATCCGTGGGATGGGGAAACTATTTTTTATTGTTTTCTTATTTAGAGCCTTGCAGCCTATGCACATATGCATAGTCCCATAATTTTTTTTAACCAACACCACTAAAGATGCGAAGGGCCTCTTACTAGGCCTAATGTATCCCATTTTAAGTAACTCCTTGATAGCCTTCTCTATCTCTTCTTTGTGCCTTTTTGGGTGCTTGTAAGGGGTGATGATCACAAGTTTAGCACCCTCCTTCAACTCAATGACATGCTCAATATCTTGCTTAGGAGGCATCCTTGGAGGTATGCTACCAAAAAAATTGCTATGCTTAGACATCAAAACCTGTACATTTGGATGGGAACTCCTCTTTTGTTGCTCTGTGAAGGTTGGCGTAATGATACAATTTGCTGCACCTAGTCATGTTTGATAAGTCTCTCCATTTTTTTAAAAGGGACTTCGTGGCCCACCATTTGACATGCCCCTAAGTAAAACCTTCTTACCATTCACTTCAAATTTCATCTCCATGGTCTGCAAAATCATATAAAACTCTCCAATAGACTGCATCCACTGCATACCAAGGACTACATCTATGTTTCCTATTCCTACCACATAGAAATCATCTTTGATCTCATAATCACCCAGTTGAATGCTCAAATTAGGAATCTTGATAGTGCATGTGAGGATGAATCCATTTGCTACCATCACCTTGAAGCCATCAAAATCTTCTATTTTAATTCCCTTCTTGGCTACAACTCCTCATCAAAAAGTTTGTGTGGCACCTGTGTCAATAAGATTGACTATCCGTTGTCCACATAATACTCCCTGAACTCTGAAATAACCATCCTTTTGAAAGCTAGAGAGTTGGGCAAGTGTGACCCCGCTTTCCTACTCCTCTTAACTCTTTTGAGGAGCTTTTTTCCTCTTTTTCATCTGAATCAGATTGTCGGTCTGTATTTTCAGTAGCCGATTCATCCTCTGAATAGTACTCAATTTGCTTGGCTTTGGCCTTAGTTGAGCACTTGTGAGTTGGGTCCCATTGTTCTTTACAACTGAAGCACAATTTCTTTCTTTAGAGGTCATTAAGTTGATCTTCATCCAACCTTGTGGGCACCTTCTTGATCTGATTTGAATATTTTTGGAAGTATTTCTTGCCCTTGTCTTTTTATTTGGAACCCTTTTGGCTGAAATTTACTTCTAAAAGTAGAGGACTCCATATGTCTTGCCTTTTTAATTGCTTCTTGTAATATATGTGGGCTAAGGGCCTTAATCCAACCTCTCAAGGGATCAGATAGCCCATTAATACGTAACACAATCAACCTCCTCTCCAAAATATTGGTCACCATCTTTGATAATCTATGAAAGTCAGCAATATAAGAATCCACTGAACTCCATTGCTTCAATTGTGCTAACTCCTTGAAGTGCAACTTGGGATACTTCTTATTGAATCTATTAATTAGTCTCTGCGTAAACTCTGCATAAGAAACAATTTGATCACAGCCCAACATAATCATCCCGTGGTACCACCATTCGTGTGCACTACCTTCCAAGTGTAAACTTGCATATTTAATTGCTCCATCATCAGCCATTGGATTAAGCTGAAAATAGATGTCAAACTTTTGCACCCAAGCTCTAGCGGTGGTCTTCCCAGAACCATCAAAATAAGGAATGGACAACTTATCCACTTTTCTTTGTAATTCATTGTTTTGTGGGCTTCCACCTCCACCTCTATGGGGTATATGCCTTTCCCTGAATTCCAAATGATCACAAAATGACATTTCAGCCTGGAAATCCACCCCTAATGCTCTCCAATCTCTCATTGCTTGAGCATGCATTTCTTGATTAGTGGGTTCTTTATTCCCTTTTGGAGTATTTTCTCTTAGAATGAAATTAGGCATGGAAGGTCTAGAGTTAACCGAACCACCAAAAGTCTGAATATGAGAAGCTCTATTTGTAAGGTGCCCTGCTAGTTATGGTTAAACTTTTCTGATTTCATGCCTTGTTTGTCAATCAAATGTCTACCCTGGATGCCACTTTGACGGATATAATTTCTGTTTATGACCTTCCCTTAAATCTGACTGCTTTGATGACTCATTTGTTTGGTTTGAAGGGAACTCATTTCATCACACAGTGGCAGATGCTAGGCAATACTTAACATGTATAATAGAAATGAACATCAATGTATGAATACCAACTGGATATGATCAGTTCCATTGTAAACATGAACAGTATTACATTTAATTATTGTGTTTATCATCATTAGCTGACACTGCGCCAACTTGCTAAAATCAATAGTGTAAACCCTTATACCAGTGTTGTTTTCACACAATAAGGAAATAAGACTACAGCAGTAATTTCAAAGACATTTTCTGATGGCAACCTGTTGTGTGCGTTTTCAGTCATAACAGTTACAATACTTGCCCATAATGAAATTACTATTGCTGGGAGCAGTTAAGTAAGTACAATGATACATGCTCAGATGTTTGAGGTTATATGTTTCATTTATCATTAGTAATTAGAGTACCCTAGCAGCTTGCATATCATATACATTTCCAACATTAATCTTTCCAAAAATATTACTAGGCTGTAACAGTCATTTGCAGCACTATTTTCTGATACTACAGTATTGCAAAAACACCAGCAGTCCACCTTCCTAGTGGCAACTTATGATATTCTTCCTATGCGTAAGAAGGCATGAACAAACTGAGAATACACAGGAAAATGCAGAGAATACCCAGACCTGAGTTGGAGGATAGAAAACAACTGCTCAATGAAGAAAACGTCTCAGCAATAACCCAGATTTTCGTGCAGCAGCTGGGAATCTTCTCTTGACCCTCGAATCTCCTGGTAGACATTATTTCCAGCCTTGTTCTAGCCCAGCGTCACTTTCTCAGCTCCCTACAATGGCCTCCATTCAAAATGAGAACAGGAAATGAAGCGCTTTCCCTTTTGACCAACACGTTTTTCTTCTATAGACTCGTTTCTTTCACACCACTGCCCAGTACTGTTATCTTGTGCCAGTAATAGATTTGCCTAGGGTCTCCTTAGGAAAGAGCGCCTCCATACTGAATGATAATGGTTACCAAATAGCTTCAAGAATGCAAAAACTCACAATCAAAACTCACGCGATTCCCACAACAAACAAAATAGAACTTCAGAATGATGAACTCGAACTTCTTCTCAACAATGTCGCGTTTCCAAGCTAGGGGTGATATCTCACACCCAAAACATGGACAAAGAGGGTCTTCAAACCCTAGAACCAGGAACTCTCTCTTCCCGTGAGGAAAACAAGGCTATTTCCAAAAAGTTGAAAGGTGCGAATGAATCCTTCCTTTTTTCCTTTTTACTCATTTCCCTTCCAAAGAAGTCTGATAAAGTGACTTATTTTATTTCTTTTAAATTGCTCACATAAAGTTTAAGTGACTTTCCAAAGTCCAATTCTTTTAAATATTCCCCCTTAGTCACTTTTATCACTTAATAAAGTCACTTAGCAAATATAATTTAATTAATTATTTAATATCACCCTTGAGAGTATAGGTAATAAATAAACAATTAACTAAATGACTCCCTGACTCCATCAGTTGCCTTCGGGAGTTAGAAAAGCAACAAGGCCTGTTGAGTGGCTAGCTAGAAGGGGACATTACAGTCCTCCCTTCCCAAAATTGCTTGTCCTCAAGCAATTGTAGACTCGGGTGTTGAAGAATCTACTCATTCTCCCATGTGGCATCTTCAGCTGGCAAATCCCTCTATCTCACCAAGTATTCCTTAACCACCCTGTTCCTCAATCTCCTCTCTCGAGTGTCTACAATCTCCTCAGGGACTAGAACCAAATGTCCCTCCTCATCCAGCAGTGGGAGCTCTGAAGAAGAAGTAACCTGCTGACCCAGTGCCTTCTTGAGGCACGAAACATGAAATACATTATGAATCTTACTGCTCTTAGGAAGCTCCAACTCATATGCCACCTCTCCAATCCTCCTGATAATCCTGTAAGGTCCATAGAATCTGGGCTTGAGCTTCTCGGCTCCGCTCTTCTTAAGAGAAGACTGTCTATAGGGCTGTAAACGAAGGTACACCAAATCACCAACCTCAAAACTACGCTCAACCCTGTGTCTGTCGGCATATGTCTTTTGCTGATTTTGTGCCACCTGTAGGTTATCCTTGAGTGCCCTCAAGATATCCTGACTCTCCTGAATCCAATCCTTGGCTTTGGGAGCCCTGCTCTCACCAAAAGCCATCTCCATGAATGAAGGTGCATCATAACCGTACAAAGCTCTGAAAGGACTCATCCCAATGGACATATGATGAGTGGTATTATAACAATACTCCCCCAAGTGCAACCACTTAATCCACGCCCGCTGCTGTCTTGCAATGTAGTTGCGCAAGTACCCCTCAATCCATTTGTTTACAATTTCCGTATGTCCATTTGTCTGAGGGTGATAACTCGTTCTCGGAGTCAACTCAGTGCCCGCCAACCTAAACAACTCCTGCCAAAATGCACTCATGAATCTACTATCCCTATCACTGACTATGTTCCGGGGTAGCCCATGCAATCTAAAGATCTCCCTGAAAAATAACTCAACCACCTGTGGTGCCCTGTACTTAGTCGGGATAGCAAAGAAGTGAGCGTACTTCGTCAACCGATCCACCACCACATAAATACTATCTCTCCCATGTACCTTAGGTAGACCCGTGATGAAGTCCATGGAAATGCTCTCCCATTTCTGCTCTGGGATAGGCAATGGTTGTAGGAATCTGGCTGGATGCATATGCTCTAACTTGTTTTGCTGACAAGTCACACACTCCCTAACGTGTCTCAATACATCATCCTTGAGGCCCTTCCAAGAGAACCTCTCCCTGACCTGTCTGTAAGTTTTGAAAAAGCCCTGATGACCTGCTAAGGGAGTGTCATGAGAAGCCTGCAATATCTTCTCCTTCAATCTAGATTCAGGCACCAAGTAGATCCTATCCTTGTAGTAGATCACATCATCCACTACTTTGTACCTGTCATCCTGAATCAACCCGTCCATCAACTCACAAGCAAACTTATTCTTGGAGTACTCTACCAACAAGAGGGATTTCTAGTCTGCAGAAATCTCCGAAAGTGAGCAAGCTGAAGGTCTCCTGGAGAGGGCGTCTGCCACAACATTCTTCTTTCCCTTCACGTACTCTAAATCAAAATCATAGGCCTGTATCCTGCTAACCCACTTCTGCTGCCTCTCATTCAGATCCTTCTGCTCCAAGAAGTATCTAAGACTATTGTGGTCGGTCCTCACCACAAACTTTCCTCCAACTAAGTACTGTCTGAATTTCACCAAGGCATGCATAATGGCGAGCATCTCCTTATCGTAGATGGAGTATAGTCTCTCTGGTCCCCTCAACTTACGGCTCTCAAAACCTATGGGGTGTCTGTTTTGCATCAACACTGCTCCTATGCCTTCACCTGACGCATCACACTCCAAAACAAATGGTTGTGTGAAATCTGGAAGCGCCAATACTGGGCAACTACTCATCATCTGCTTGAGCTTATCAAAAGCTCGCTGTGCCTCCACTGACCAGCTAAATGCACCTTTCTTTGTCAAATCTGTCAAAGGTGCTCCCAACTGTGAAAATCCCCTCACAAACCGCCCATAGTAACTGCATAATCCAAAGAAGCCTCGTAACTCTGTGAGTGTCCTAGGTGGTGGCCAATCAAGTATCGCTTGTATCTTCTCCTGATGGACCTGTACTCCCTCTGCACTGATCACATGCCCCAAATATAATATCTCTCTAAGGCCAAATTCGCATTTTGAAGCCTTAGCGTAGAGTGACTGCTCCTCCATGATACTCAAGACCTCGTCAAGATGTCTCAAGTGCTCCTCCCAAGTCCGACTGTAAATGAGCAAGTCATCAAAGAACACCAATAAGAATTTATGCAACTGCTTATTGAATATATGATTCATGCAGGTCTGAAATGTGGCAGGTGTGTTTGTCAAACCAAATGGCATGACCAAGAACTCATAGTGCCCATAGTGACAACGAAATGCTGTTTTGTGTACGTCCTGCACTCTGACCCTTATCTGATGATATCCTGAACGTAGGTCAATCTTTGAAAAATACACTGCCCCATGAAGCTCATCCAACAACTCATCTATCCTAGGTATAGGGTACCTGTTTTTGATGGTTTTTTTATTAAGAGCCCAGTAATCAATGCACATCCGCATGGTTCCATCCTTCTTCTTCACCAAAACCACAGAAGAAGCGAATGGACTAGAGCTCGGTCTAATGTGTCCCATCTCAAGCAATTCTTTGATTGCTTTCTCAATCTCATCCTTAAATTTCTTAGGATGACGATAGGGGGTAGTGATCACTAGTTTGGCCCCCTCCTCCAACTCAATGGTATGCTCAAAACCACGATCAAGTGGTCTCCCTGGAGGTATCTCTCCAAAAACCCTATCATGTTTACCCAATAGCTCCTGAATGTCAACGTGATATGGCTGCCCTGAATCTAAAGACTCTTTGGTGGTGATCAAACACTCTGATGCCCAAGCTATGTCATCATGCCAAAAAATGCTCTCCATGCGTCTAGCAAACACAACCTTGACTGATCCATTAGTCATGCCTCTAAGCACCACACGTTGCCCCTCTGTTGTAATGAACTTGAGTTCCATAGTCTGAAATTTCTAAGAATATTTCCCTAATGAGTGTAACCACTGAATCCCAAATATAGCATGAGTGTCACCCAAATCCACCACATAGAAGTCATCTGTAGTTGTGTAATTGCCCAAGGTAATAGGCAATTGTGAAATCCTCCGAGTGCATCTCAATTTATAGCCATTTGCCACCATCACATTAAATCCTTCAAAGTCCTCAGCGGGTAGCATCTGTTTCTCAACTAGGGCTGCATCAATAAAGTTGTGGGTTGCCCCACTATCAATCAACACACATATGCGATGTCCCTGTAAAACTCCTCTAACTCTAAAAGAGTTGAATCTAGGAGTGCCTGATAAGGTAGCAATGATACCACTCTTACCCTCTCCCTAAGGCTGCTCCTCATCTGAACTGTTGTCATCACTATCCTGAGAAGGCTCGTCATCACTGCTCTCATCCTCGGTCACAACCTCGATAAGGTGAGCCTTGCCATTTCCTAGGCAATGGTGACCTGGCTCCCAACGTTCCTTGCAATGGTAACAAATTCCCTTAATTCTACATTCCTTGCGATACTCCTCATCTGGATCACTTTTCTTGTTTCCCTTTTTTTGAAAAGGCTTTTTGCCCTTGTTCTCCTGAGGAACAAAAGGTTTAGAAGAGATTTTGTTGTCAGGTGTGGAGAACTCCATGTCTCTCGCCCTAGTGATTGCATCCTGTAGGGAATTGGATTTGAAAGCCTTAATCCAACCATGAAGTGGTTCGGATAGACCCTCAATAAAGAGCATAACCAACTGCTCTGAAATATCTGTCACCATAACTGCCAATCGCTGAAACTCTGAGATATATGTGTCTACTGATCCACTCTGCTTAAGCTATGCTAACTCCCGGAAATGAAGCTCTGGATCCCTCTGATCAAATCTGTCCATAATTTTCTGTGTGAACTCCAAATAGGAAGTGATGTTGGCATGCCCTAAAGTGACAAGCCCATGATACCACCACTCGTGTCTCACCATCCAAGTGTAGCATAGCATACTTAATAGCCTCTGTCTCCAACATGGGGTTTAGCTGGAAATATGTGTCCAACTTTTGTACCCACGCTCTAGCTGTGCATTTACTAGACCCGTCAAAGAAAGGGATTGTGAGTTTTCCAACCTTGCGTTGTAGATCCTGGTTCTGCTGTCCTCTATTGTTGTTTCTGGGTCTATTCCTATACTTGATAGTGCAAAAATCTGCCAATGACATGGCAGCATGAAATTCATCTCCCAACGATTGATATTCTCTTAAATAATCTGTAAATCCCTCTCCTTGTGCTTGCTGCTCTTGATTTCCAGTAGGCTGTCCTCCCAAGAATTGAGGCATGAGAGGCCTCGGAGTCACCCTACTAGCTGTCCTAGCATGGTTATGTGCTGGTATATTGGTGTTGCTGGCCTCTACATTGTTATCATGACCGTTTGTCCCATTGTTACCATTATTCCTATCACCCAAGAGCTGGTTTAAGAGCTGAGCTATCTATTGTTGACCTCTAGCTAGGTCATTGAGAATCTGTTGAGTGCTACCCTCGGGTATGTCATGCCTATCACCCATGATATCTTCTTCAGATGATGAATCAGTCTCAAAAGGACCAACACCTCTTCTCCTTTCTCTTCTGTATGTTATAAACTCTCGGTTATCAGGATTCATAACATCCCACTACCTCACAGGCAGGCAGGAAGCTGGCTCTGATACCACTGTAAGGTGCCCTGCTAGTTATGGTTAAATTTTTCTGATTTCATGCCTTGTTTGTCAATCAAATGTCTACCCTGGCTGCCACTTTGACGGATATAATTTCTGTTTATGACCTTCCCCTAAATCTAACTGCTTTGATGACTCATTTGTTTGGTTTGAAGGGAACTCATTTCATCACACAGTGGCAGATGTTAGGCAATACTTAACATGTATAATAGAAATGAACATCAATGTATGAATACCAACTGGATATGATCAGTTCCATCATAAACATGAACAGTATTACATTTAATTATTGTGTTTATCATCATTAGCTGACACTGCACCAACTTGCTAAAATCAATAGTGTAAACCCTTATACCAGTGTTGATTTCACGCAATAAGGAAATAAGACTACAGCAGTAATTTCAAAGACATTTTCTGATGGCAACCTGTTGTGTGCGTTTTCAGTCATAACAGTTACAATACTTGCCCATAATGAAATTACTATTGCTGGGAGCAGTTAAGTAAGTACAATGATACATGCTCAGATGTTTGAGGTTATATGTTTCATTTATCATTAGTAATTAGAGTACCCTAGCAGCTTGCATATCATATACATTTCCAACATTAATCTTTCCAAAAATATTACCAGGCTGTAACAGTCATTTGCAGCACTATTTTCTGATACTACAGTATTGCAAAAACACTAGCAGTCCCACCTTCCTAGTGGCAACTTATGATATTCTTCCTATGCGTAAGACGGCATGAACAAACTGAGAATACACAGGAAAATGCAGAGAATACCCAGACCTGAGTTGGAGGATAGAAAACAACTGCTCAATGAAGAAAAAGTCTCAGCAATAACCCAGATTTTCGTGCAGCAGCTGGGAATCTTCTCTTGACCCTCGAATCTCCTGGTAGACATTATTTCCAGCCTTGTTCTAGCCCAGCGTCACTTTCTCAGCTCCCTACAATGGCCTCCATTCAAAATGAGAACAGGAAATGAAGCGCTTTCCCTTTTGACCGACACGTTTTTCTTCTATAGACTCGTTTCTTTCACACCACTGCCCAGTACTGTTATCTTGTGCCAGTAATAGATTCGCCTAGGGTCTCCTTAGGAAAGAGCGCCTCCATACTGAATGATAATGGTTACCAAATAGCTTCAGGCGAACGCAAAAACTCACAATCAAAACTCACGCAATTTCCACAGCAAACAAAATCGAACTTCAGAATGATGAACTCGAACTTCTTCACAACAATGTCGCGTTTCCAAGCTAGGGGTGATATCTCACACCCGAAACATGGACAAAGAGGGTCTTCAAACCCTAGAACCAGGAACTCTCTCTTCCCGTGAGGAAAACAAGGCTATTTCCAAAAAGTTGAAAGGTGCGAATGAATCCTTCCTTTTTTCCTTTTTACTCATTTCCCTTCCAAAGAAGTCCGATAAAGTGACTTATTTTATTTCTTTTAAATTGCTCACATAAAGTTTAAGTGACTTTCCAAAGTCCAATTCTTTTAAATATTCCCCCTTAGTCACTTTTATCACTTAATAAAGTCACTTAGCAAATATAATTTAATTAATTATTTAATATCACCCTTGAGAGTATAGGTAATAAATAAACAATTAACTAAATGACTCCCTGACTCCATCAGTTGCCTTCGGGAGTTAAAAAGGCAACAAGGCCTGTTGAGTGGCTAGCTAGAAGGGGACATTACACTATTATTGACTGTGGATCCTTCTACCCCATTATTAACATTATTCTCAACATTACCGTTATTTTCCATCATCTGTGCAAACATCTAAGTAAATTGTTGCTACGATTGAACCATCTGCTATTGAGATAGAGTCATCAGTTGCATCATTTGATGTTTGGCCCTAGCAAGATCATTCATCATATTTTCCAAGATGGATGATTCTATTCTTCTTTCACCCATTTCAAAAGGATCTATTTCTTTCCCCCATTTAATCTATGGCTGAGTATCAAAATCTGGATTAGACTTGTTTCTCCTCAAATAATAGTGATGAGTACTAGGACGCATCACTCACACCCAACAAGTTGGCAAGTAGATTTGAGCTCTGATACCACTAAAATATCCCTTCAAATTTTCACCAAATTTTGCACCTTTTCTCGAATAGGCATTTTGTCAAACAATTCATTTGCAGAGGTTTTTGAAGGGTTTTTCTATATGATGCTTGAGTAATTATTTCCCAACGTCAAGGAATATTTTTCCATTCATGCTTGCAATGAAATATTGAAAAGACAATTTAACAAACAGTTGGCATGCATTCAATCTATTGAATAAATCAAAGAAGTGAATATATAGGTTGCTGGTTTGATAATCATAGTACAAAAAATCGTTCAAAGTGTTCACTGATCTTTTAAATACAAAATGAGAATTTTCTAGGGTCTGTAATAACAAATATATCAGTTGTAGACTATATTGACTGCTTCAGGTTTGTAACTAGTACCTGACAACTGCCCCAAATGAAGGATTGAAGGCGTCGGCAGATAAACCACAGTCAACTCCTTAGAGTGACCTCACGTCCCCTCAATTAGCCTCCAAAGTGACGCCTTACTGTATATCTTGGAGCGCCCAATAGTATTGGCAACTGACGTCCAGCTACAGGTATTTATGCCATTTCAAGTCTTTAAGAGGAGGTCATCTAACTGAAACTAATCTTCATGCCCAACCAAAAGCATATTTTATCATTCATTCCTTATTCACAGTCCATAGCACTGTTGATAACCCTCTAACAATAATAATCTCCATGCGCAACTCATGGACCACACAAGTTCCCAATATAATGGTGTCAAAATTAATGAAGGATGATTTGCCTAGCCAAGGAATCTTAATGCCCCAATTCTGATATAATGACCATGCCTCAATTATAGAAATGACACCTAGCAAGAGCAAATAAAAAATCGCCCAATTACCATGAAGGTTCAACATCCAACAAATAAATACATTCTTTCTTATATGGTGCCAAATTTCCTTTTCTAAAATTTCTTCAAAGCTTTCAAACTGCGAATTTCATCTTGGAACAAGACTTAACAAATTTCATAATCTGCAATTGTACCTGCAACTTGTCTTCAAAAATCATTTGTCAAAAGATTTTGCAAATAAACCTCTTTCGGTCAAATCTGGCAATCACACAATGAACACCCGCATAGACTCATGATGAATCTATTAGCCATCAACCAAGGAAGGTTTTTCACCACTGTGGATGATATTCTTCGTGAGGTTTTTTGTCCTCAAGAAGTTCTTGGAGGAAATCCAACAACATAACATCAATAATACAATTCTTGCATAATGCAAATGAGCTTCAAAAGTTATTTTATTTCATTCCAAAACCCAACGCTCCTCTTTGGGAGATAAAATATATATATATTTTAATTAATTCCCTTATGTCACCTTTTTCAATGCCTCAAATGGGATAAATTAATTACTTTTAAAATATTTCCCCTTGGCTGCTCATATCCATAAACTAAGTCACTTTAAATATCTAAATAAGCACTTAAGTGCAACTTTATTATAAAATATTATAACTTAAGCATTTATTTAAAATCATCCACCTGACTTGTGGAAAGCATTGCCGGAGCATCAGATACTGAAACTGAATGTGCCAAGGTATAACTATCACCAAGAGATGAAGTTGGTGCTGAAACAGAAAAATAGCAATGGGCTCCAAGAAATGTGGATCATGGACCAAATGTTCGAAAATGCTTCTGAAAGTATCATCGTAAATCATACTGACAATTGAGCTCAATGCAACAAATAAAATTGGAATTATGCTGAACTACAACACTCCAAGAACTGTGTAGCTCCCTTAAAAACCCAATTAGCCTACGGGAACCCATGGAATAGGCTAATGGTTGACAAAGATGGATAGGCTCAAGAAGGGGACATTACAAGTAATTACAAGTCTGTACTACAATTTCTGCTGAAAAATCTTCTGAATTTTTCCTGCTGATAAGTGGCGACTTGCTTGGCACTATCTGCAACTTATTAGCACTCATGATTTCGGCAAGTTTTGCATCTATGCTTCTAAATAGTACATGGACATCTTTCTACTCGAAATATTTATGCAATGACAGATTTTTCGATGACTGGGGTCTAAGAATAAAAAAAATTGCTGTTTTGAAGGTTTCAATGACATTTCCATGTAGATGCGAAAAATCTATACAGTTTTTCTATAGAATTTTAACAAATAGATTACATGAACTGTGGAAATATCATGTCTTGTATATCTTTTATAAAACCTTTCATTGTAACAATACTATATGATTATCACCTTGATCTTCCTTTCAACATATTTTTCCCTACAAACCGATAAACATAGGGACATAGCCGCCATGGGGAGGTACAAATGCCCCTTTTGTTTCTCTCGTTTTGGAGACCTAGGGATGTATGGGAAAGGCTTAAACTAAACAGTAAGCATTTTGTTTATTATTTGGGGCATTGGACACCCAAATGACAAACAGTGTGCTGGATGTTTAACCTCTAGCTCAGGGAAACACCGCCTAACATGGGATCAGCTTAGGTATGTCATGATGCATTTTTTTTCTTCTTCTTGGGACAAAGAATGCCCAAGGAACATCCCAAATCAAAACGGTGTCCTCTACAAAAGAGGTCTCCCATTTTGGTGGCAAGAGAAATATCAAACTTTAAATTTTTTGCTCTTCTAATGAACAAAGTCAGAGGATTGTTTGGCTGAATAAAAGTATACGGCTGTTCTTCACATATCTAGTATTTACAATTTTAACTTTATTTCTCCAACAAATAATCAGTGCATGTAGGCTCATTGGAAGTTTGTTACTTAGTCATATAGCAGCGAAACATGTTTATAAATGTTTTTCTTTGTTTACTCTAGATTTGGGAAAAAGTATATGATGTGTACTCGATATAATATGCATCAGTTCCTGAACTTCTTTGAGTTTGATACAATTGCCAGGGCTTGTACTTGATTCTTTTCCAGCATAAAATGGTCATATAAATTTGTGCCATACATGCTCGAGTTTCCAGCTGGAAAAATGCAGCAAAGGAACAAAGCCCATGGATATTGACGCCATGTCCCTTGTTTTCAGTGACATATTGCAAACTTCAGAAATGGAATATCATAAAATTATAGAATGTATGAATCACAAAGAAGTAGAAGTGGCTTTGATGAAACTGGAGAGGAATAATGCAGATTCAAGGAATGCCACAAAGATTTTATTACTGTTGTGCTGGACATGTGCAAGGAAGAAATGATGATCTCAATTGAATTTTGTACCATTGTATTTAATGTCAGAAGTCCATTTCCCCAAAGTTGCTCTCATGGGATTATAAAATTGGATGGTTTTTTCTTATATATGAGTATTGTTTCAAGGAGGTTTAATGCAGTTACTGTTTCTATGTGTTTGAAATTCATTAAATATGATTTCACATAATTATTCTCTAGATTGCATTATGTTAAATGATATTATCTGGTTACTGTTCCAGGTTTCTCGCCCAAGCTCTGTCCCTCCAAACACTAGAGACAGCCTGTATCAAGGATTGCCACCAAATATAAAGTCAGCTTTGCGTTCTAGATTACATTCATCTACTGTTAAGGAGGAGGTGAATGCGCTTCTCTTGTTTTCTAATAATCTTTGAATATGTTTTAAGCGGGTTTATGTATTTATATTTCTGCTTATTTTGGACACATAGAATTAATAATTTTCTCTGTTATATTTATAATTTAGCTTATTGCATATGATTTAAAGAGATGATGTATTTCTTTGCTTCAAATTTGTGTAATTTTATGTATTTGTTAATTTTTGAAAAGTGATTCATGCAAGGGTAAACCATGATTTTCCTAGACATTCTTTGCCTTTTTGGTATGGGATTTCAGGGGCTGACATGGTTGTTAAAGTTTAACTATGTTTCAACAATGGGGAAGGAATGGGAATGGGAGACGAGTTTTTGGGATATTTGAAGATACCATAATTGATCACAGTAGGCATTATGATCCTTATACAGAGGGGTTGTAGTCCTAAGATTCAGTACAAAGTTATTTCCCATGTTACATGATATTTTAGGGATGGGGACAACAACAAATGCGGGGACATGTTTTGGGCTGGTAGAGGAGAGGAGGCCCTTTTTTGAAGGGGCATTAGGGAAAATTTAGAAATATAGGAAATTAATAATAAATATTTTAATTTAAATTAAAAATTCAATAATATATAGAATTGAGTGTCCCTTAAAACCACCCCTAAGGAGTGGTATAGAAAATTACAGGGTCGCAACCAAGACATTTGCTGCTGATATTTGTAATGAAGAAGCTGCTGCGATTGGTTTGTGAGCTCTTCCCTGCGATACCATTTGTTATAAGGAGTGACTTTTGCTTTGTAGTATCTTTTGGTTTCTAGTATGTGATCGCTTCACTTTTTTGTAAGCTGCTATCATTTCAATATTCCTTTTATTAAGCTAATTGCTTTTTTCTTTTAGCTCCTCATTAGTGCTCTTTCATGATTTAATCCATCTTTTATCAATAGTAAAACGATTTTTACTTACTAAAAGAACCATAAAGTACTCAACTTTAAAAAAACTATCATGTCCAATTAGATTAACCATAGATGACATTTAAAATAATCAAAGTGGCAGATATTGGCTCCCCTCTTAGATACACGTATTTTTGTATTGGTTATAGATACGTATATGATATGGCCTGGATATTTTATCTGGTCATATCCAAATTTTAGCTTCTTTTGGTCAATTCCAATATGTCTGGTTACAGTATAGAGCTATATCTGGTTTATGATTATTATAAAAAATTCAAAAACTATAACAAAAATGGAACATTAAACAAAAAAAGGTTGTCCACACGAGTCCTCCTTTCGTCGGTGAGAACAAATGATTTGAACTTTGGTTCCTTTGTGAACTTGACTGTCTCCACACACTCCATTGATTACTAATGACCATGGTGCTTGATGCCTCTCCCACCTTCACAAGTTGTCTCAAAACAATTGTGTGCAATGCAAATTGAGTCTCAACTACCTAATGTTGTGTAAAAATAAGCTAATAAAAAATTAAAATTAAAAAAATAAATGTCATATATTAAATTTTCAATAATATTAATATTTCATAAATTTATCTTCAACAACTGCAAATTGGAGGTCTTAAATATGCCTTTTGACATATAATGGTTTGTCATTAATATATGAATTTTCTCATCCTTAGTGTATATTTCTTTCATCGATTCTAAGTGCCAATCTTTTGCATCACCACGTTGAGGGAGTGGATGGTACATGGTGTCCAAAAAATACGGACATACTTTTCCTCAACCAAAGCATTTGTTGTCCTACAACTTTTTCCATTGTTTTCTATGACTTGCACAACATTATCAACACTCACCATTTTTATGGACTCAATGAGGATTTTAGAAATGAAATTTGCATCCTTCACTTGTCCCACACAATCAACCCCCTTCAGAAATATTGCCCCTTTAGGGAACACTACAATGACAGTTATTAAAGGCCAGTTTTTACAATTTTCCTATCCATTAGAAATGGGCACTCTTGTTTCAACCCATGAATTTTTTATTGGTTTTAGTGATGTCTATATTTTTTGTTTTCTTTTGCTAATAAGGTGGTGTGCACTTCTTATACCTAGGACATGTGCAACTTAAGAGTGTTTGAGTAATTGTTGTCACCGTTTCTAGCCAATATGGTGATCTCACTAATTTGAAAAGAAGAGACCATTGGCATGAATGCAATGTGCAATGTATTCATCTACATTGTGTCATGCCCCCAAAATTGCAACACTAAAGTATAAAACGTTGAGTTACAAATAAATAAATAAAAATAAATAATAATATAAATATTAAAAATATAAATATAAATATTAACAATTTAAATATTATTATAATTATAAATATTAAAAAATATATATATAACTAATATAAATAAACATATGATATATTGATATAAATTACAATTCATATAGTGCATCAATAAATATCAATGAAGGCAGTCATATATTAATCGGCCAATTCAAATTGTATAAGACAAAAAATTAAAGAGTATAGCAATTATAATTCATAATGAACAGAAGTTTGTATATTTTCATGTGCAGCGATTATATTAAAGAATTTATAACATGAGGGGCAGCCCTTACCCTTTAAAGATAAATTAAAATGAAATTAGTTATTTGTGATGAGGCCGATCCTTGCATAAAGTCATCTCTCTTGGTGGAGGGGTCATCCCTTTTAGGTAAGATTGTCTCTCTTGACAAAAGGAGGTAAGGATATAAGTAAAAGATGCATGAGGAGAAAAAGGAGGGAATCAATATATGGATCAGTGAGGAATCTGGAAAAGCAGCAGATAGGAAAAAAAAAAATTATAAGCATTATTTCCAAGAATATATTTGAGCAGTAAGTTTAATGTGTGTGTGTGTGTGTATGTGTGTATGTGTGTGTGTATGTATGTATGTGTGTGTGTATGTATTTATTTCTAATTGGCTTTAATTTACAATAATTACTTCGTATGCATATATATTCATACAAAGTAATTATTGTAAATTGAAGCCAATTAGAAATATATATATATATATATATATATATATATTTATCGATTATGCAATAATGATATTTGCAGCAATTATTGAACCTTAGAAGTAATTATGATTCATCTTCTGAATATTAAGAATAGGTCAAACAACAAGGCAATTGGAGTAGATCAACATAATTATCCACACTAAGGGGTAGAAGTCAACAATCGTTAATATATTGGCATCTTAGAATATAGCAGTGTTATATTTTAGCAAGTATTGTGCTATGCTCTATCATGATTATTGTGATATATTTATTGTTGTCTTTTATCAATCAAATGTAAGGTTGAAGGAAGCAAGTAGGGGAATGCAGTTTATGGGCTCTCCTAGGCTAAGTAAGCCACCCCAAGGGTGGAATTGTCTTAGTTTGGACATTCCTGCCACTTGGGGCCAAGGGGTGGGTTGTCTTAGTTTGGATGCTCGTGCTCTTGGGCTTAGATGGGTTGAGTAGTTTACAAGCACCCCTTTCAAGGCTTTCCTGTCAATCCAAACTATGATTGGTTGTTAGGATGGACTCAAGGAGTTTCAATCATAAGAGGGGCATATAAGGCAGCATGGATAGGGAAAGTAGATACAAGTTTATCCACCAAGTACACCACCCCAAGGGTGGAATTGTCTTAGTTTGGATGTTCTTGCTGCTTGGGCCAAGGGGAGGGTTGTCTTAGTTTGGACGCTCGTGCTCTTGGGCTTGGTATGGATAGCTTCGGACGGACTTATCATGTTCCTCATCCAAATCCTATTATGATTATGATTTCCACTATGCATTATGGATAGTGTAGATAGTTTTGAAATAGTTATGTATCTACATGATTTAAATAGATTAGTCATTAATGTTGATCATATGAAAGTATATTCCGATATTGTAGGATCTAAACCAAGATTTATTTGGCTTAAGGCATTTAATTGGTGAGTTAAAAACCCTAACTACATTATATTTGTGATTCTATGGCAAGATTTCGGGGTATCCAAAAAGGGGACATTACGCATTGGCCATCACCTCATTTTCAAATGCCTTCTCCAATGGGCCTTTTTTGTGGGAAGAAAGAGGGTGATCTTCTTGAATAGGTCTCCAAGAAAGGATGTGGGGCAGCCACCATTGGAGGTGCAGTTGTAGGTGTTCTCCCTAATTCTCTTCTTGCTAAAGGATGAGATTTTAATTTTTCTTTCCCTCATAGTATTAGGTTCTTGTTCTCTAATATATGTCATAATTTGTTTCTTTGGCAACCCATTCTTGTTCAGCTCTTGATAAATTTAATTCCATGGCCAATCATAGCATACAAGTGAGCTTTGACTCGACCATACGAGCTCTTATACTTGACCCCACAATGACTACAATGCCAAAGAAAAAGCCCATCTACTAGAAATTGTTTAATCATCATAACATATTTTTGTAGACGTGATGTTTGATCATATTTGAATTGTCTAATTGCCTTTGGGGCCATCAAATTTGAATTAGCGGCCGTTCTAAATAGATTGATATTATAAGAAAAAATTTAAAAATTCAAATTGTAACCTTAGAGTAGATGAACCTAGAAAAGTAAAAGAAGAATAAAAATAACACCCTACAATATATATGAACGTAATAGAAACAAAAAACCATTCAAAAGGTTTTAAAAAATCTAGAAAACTTGTATATTTTTGGGAAAAACATTAAAGAATCTTACAACATACCCACCTTTGATCAATAAATCTACTTTGTGCAAGCTAGTTCCTTCCTATAGCACTTAGCAAATATCTTTGACACCTTTGCAATCCTTCCTTCACCTTTGACAAAAAGCCAAGCTTCACGAATGCAAAAATGACATTTTGGAGTGATATTGTTTGCTTTTGTGCTTTGTGATTGTGAAACAAATGAATAGAAATTATATGGGGTCACATTTAGTGTTTTCATTGATGTTTTAGGGTTTTATAATGTTTTAAAATTATTTTTTCCCTTGTTTGTTCTTGTGGATGTTCTTGGAAGTGGCTAGACATGTCATGGGACAAACAAGACATAGCCCTATTGCCCTAGGTATCTTGTGGGTACACTTTTAGATTTGTAGCATACTTGACCTGATCCATGAAAATGAGATGGTCACGTTCCTAGAATTCTACACCTAAGCAATACAATAAGAGGCTTAGATCAATCAAGTCAAATATAGAACATAAATCATATTTCACAAGCTTCCATGCAATGACCTAGCTATGGCAAAATCATCAACATAGACAAGAAGAATCACCATGTCATAGTGATCGCTTTTGACATAGAGATTTGGATTAGAGACTTATTCTAAATCCAAAATTTCAAGGATGCTGATCCATCTTTATTTACTAGGCTTATGAAGTGTTCTTAAACCCATAGAGTTGAGAATCTGATTAACCAAATGATCATGTTTAAATTCTGAAATCCTTCGAGCTGCACCATGTAAACTTCCTCAGCCAAGTCTGAATTCATAAAGGCACTCTTCAGATCCATGTAAAACACCTTTCCAACAAACTTAGTTATGGAGAGAAGCAATCAAAATGTAATCATATTTAATGCAAGAGAATAATTCTCCTCGTAATCTACCATTTTTTTTTGTGAATATCTTTTTTTAACATAACAGGTCTTGTATATCTTCAACCACCAACTTTACATTGTTCTTGTATATCCATTTACTATTAGATTTTATGATCAGATTAGAGACACAGAATTTAATTCAAAATCAGACACAATAACACAGCAGATACCCTGGGAAAACCCTCCCCTTGAGGGAGAAAAACCCAGCAACATTATACACTTATATATAGAATCACCACAACAATGATCTCCTTACAAGAGGCTGATATGAAGGCCTAAATACAAGCACCAAAGTATGATGCAACACAGAACACAATGAAGTAAATTGCTGATGAAATCTCAGCCTTCTACTATGTCGATCTGCCTTGATGAAGAACTTGCACTTGAGATGAAGAATGAACTAATTCAATGATGAAACAATGAGACTTCACCAAGTATATATACAATATAATAGAAGGAGACATGACCTTTCAAAAACATAAGTCGGCCCAGCATAGAAGGGTGCACCTCTCCAAATGAAATCGTGTCCATGCAAGAGGTTGGCCTCATTAGCAAATCATGCCTCTTCATTAATTTGTGCCATTACAATAATTAAATATGATAACCAATGATTGTGTCTCTTCAATAAATTGATATCATATAAATTAAATAGCCCCAAGCTATTATTTAATTTATTATCATGTCATAAGGGGATTGGCTGGAAGTGGAGACTAACGCTACAAACATCAACACTCCCTCTCAGCAAAGAACATTTCCAGCTGCACAAGATATATCACCTCATCGTGATGTCTACCACAATGGCTACACCCATATGTGGAAAAGAAAGATATCACCTCATCATGATATCAAATATCACCTCATCGTGATATCAACCATCATGGCTACACCCATGTGTGGTATGTACAAGTGCTCATCACTTAACGTGATGTTGTCACCTCATCGTGATGTTCACCATGGCTCTCCCAGAGGGTGAAACACAAGTACAAGAAAAATCATCACGGACTTTCTCACGTGATGCTATCATGGAGTCACACACATGACATCCACCATGGCTCTCCTAGAGGGTGGAAACAAGGGCTTTCACCTCAAATCTCAAAAGAGAAATGCATTAACAAGGACTTGCACCTCAAATCTCTCTCAAAGAGAAATGCATTAATGAAGATTACTGATACTGAGACTCCTCAGTCAAGGCTGGATTTTCCACCGTACCAAGCTTGTCTCGAACGTACACAAACTTTATCCTAGAGAGAGGCTTGGTGAGAATGTTTGTCGTCTGCTCATCAGTGCTAATATACTTGAACTGTATTGCTTTCCTCAATACCATATCTCTAATATAATGGTATTTGATCTCAACATGCTTGGTTTTGTCATGAAACATAGGATTGACAGAAAGCTTCACACAACTCTGGTTATCACAATGAATGATAGTAGGCTCCATTGATTGCCCAAACAATCCTTCAAGGAGCTTTCGAAGCCACACTACTTCCTGAGCTGCCACACAAGTTGCAATATACTCTGCCTCTATTGTACTCAATGCTATAGATGACTGCTTCCTGCTGCACCAGGATATCATAGCAGACCCTAAACTGAAGCAACATCCAGAGGTGCTCTTTCGATCAGTGACACACCTTGCCCAATCAGAATCAGTATAGCCATGCAACTTCAAATCCACACCTGAAGAATATCTCAACCCATATCCAACTGTGCCACGCAAGTATCTCAGAATATGTTTTGCTACAACAAGATGTATCTGCCTTGGTTCACACATGAACTGACTAAGTGCACTCACTGCATAGCAGATATCTGGTCTAGTGTTGACTAGATACATCAATGACCCAATCAACTGCCTGTACATCGTGGGATCCACAAGATTTGAACTAGTTGCAACCTCCTTAAGCTTATGTAGGTTGATCTCCATAGGCGTAGACATTGATTTGCAATCCATCATACCAAATTGTAATGTCCCCTTTTTGGTGGAAGCACTTAACCCCGAATCTTGCATTCAAAGTATTCCTCAAAGAGACATTGGAAGAGTTAGAGATTCATAAATTACATTAATAATCTCTAATAAGGTCAAAGAGGATACAAATA
>VDFB02270976.1:0-31739 GCA_007258455.2 Sequoia sempervirens
CATTTCTAAAAACAGGGGAATTGATCATCTCCTCTAAAGGACATTTGAACCCAATTGCAAATTGCCTGCAATTGGAATTCACTGAAGATGAGAAAGAGGTACTTTTACAAGGCCTCAAAGATGCCGAAGACATCGGAATCAAACTCCTATGTGTTAAAGGTGATGTAGAGTTGATCGATGAGCCGGTCAAAGGATATTATCAGGTCAGAAAAGATCACCTACGACATTATAGAAATCGAATTTGGAACTCGATTGATTGGTTTGAAGAAATCAACATCCCAAGGATGGATGACAATAGAACTAATTCCTTCAAGATATCAACTTTCCCATTTGCATCATATTCAGACTTTTGTCAGAATATCATTACGCAGTGTGCATAGCTGTCCGTACCAACTTGCACTCCAGAGGTGTTAGTTTTTACACCAACAAGGAGAGATTGGTGTCTCTCGCTAAGTTGGTTCTTAGCAATGGGGGTTGGTGCATACAAATTGTTGGGATTGGTGTCTCTAGTAGGTTGGTGCCTATGAATCACATGAGAGAGGATTGGTGTCTCCTGTAGGTTGGTGCATACAAAGATTGTAAAGATATTTATATATAAGCAATATTTTTCTATGGTTTTCTTTCGTAAAGGTTTCCTCGTAAATCTTGTGTTCTTGTGTTGCATAATTGTTAGATCTTATGTGAATGATATTGCGCAATTGATAGTATTGTGGTTGTTAGTTTGAAAAAGTAAAAGTTTTTATTATACAAATTCAACCCCCCCGCCATCTCAATATAATTGTGTGCTCATCAATTCTTGGCCTTGGGCACTCTACTATCACCCAATAATAAATCTATGAAGCTAGGAGCTTTATACCCATATAGAGCCATAAATCTCAAAAGTTCTTGCCAAAATAAACTCAAAAACTTGGTGTCCCTATAACTGCTTATGTTTTTGGGCATTCCATGCAACCTGAAAATCTCTCTAAAAAACAAATCTGCCACCTGTGCTGCTGAAATATCAAAGAAATGGGAAAATTTGGTTAATTTGTCGACAACCACATAGATGCAATCCTTACCTTGCACCTTAGGAAGCCTTGTGATGAAGTCCATCAAGATGCTTTTCCATTTTTGATTGGGAATTGGTAGGGGCTACAACAAACCAACAAGATAGGTATGCTCATTCTTATTTTGTTGACATGTAAGACATTCTTGAACATACCTAAGGACTTCATTCTTAAGTCCTTTCCATGTAAACCTCTCCTGGATCTACTTGTATGTTTTGAAAAAACGCAGGTGACCAACCATAGGTGTATCATGAAAATACCATATAACCTTCACCTTAAACTTTGAATTAGGTACTAAATAGATTCTATTTTGTAAATAATATGCTCATTTACCAGAGTGTACCTGTCATCCTATATAGTACCCTCAATGATGCTAGTAGCTCAAGAGTCCTTAGCATACTCTGTTGAAATCTACTATTTCAAATCTTTTGTAATTTCCACTAAAGAAAATAAATGTGGTTTCTTGGATAAAGCATCAGCCATAATGTTTCTCTTCCCTTTGACGTATACAATGTCAAAGTCATAAGTTTGAATCTTACCTATCCATTTCTGCTGCTTGCCAGTCATTAAGATCTTTTTGATTCAGGAAATACTTAAGGCTATTGTGGTCGGTTTTAACAATGAACTTACCTCCCACAAGATATGGCCTAAACTTGGCCAAGGCTTGCACAATGGCTAGCATTTTCTTATCGTATATAGAGTAACTCCTCTCAACACCCCTCAACTTTTTGCTTTCAAACGTGATGGGATGCTTGTCTTGCATCAAGACAATGCCTATTCCCTCTCTAGATGCATTACACTTAAGCTCAAAAGGCTTGGAAAAATTGAGAATAGCAAGAACTAGGCATGTACTCATAATCTTCTTAAACTGATCAAAGCATTGTTGTGCTACATTGTACCAAACAAAGGTCCTTTTTGGTCGAATCAATGAGTGGGGCAGCCATTTGTGAAAACCCCTTAACAAATCTCTTGTAAAAACCACATAGACCAAAAAAAACCCTTGAGTTGTGAAAGATTAGTGGGTGGAGGCCAATCTATAATTGCTTTGATCTTTTTGGGATCCATTCTAACACCCTTGGAGTTGATTATGTGACCAAGATGGAGAAGCTTTGTCAAACCGAATTCATATTTTGATTCCTTGACATATAAAGACTCCCTCTGAAGGATGCTTGGTACCTCATCTAAATGCCTCATGTTCTTCCCATGTCTTGCTACATATCAAAATATCATCAAAAAATATCAATACAAACTTATGGAGCTGCTTGTTGAAAACCCTATTCATGCAAGACTGGAAAGTGACAAGAGCACTGGTTAGACCAAATGGCATAACCAAGAACTCATAGTGTCCAAAGTGACACCTAAAAGCAGTCTTCTCCACATCCTCCTCAAGGACTCATATTTGATGATAGCTCGATCTCAAGTCAATCTTGGTGAAATAACATGCACCATGTAGCTCATCGATCCGTGGGATGGGGAAACTATTTTTTATTGTTTTCTTATTTAGAGCCTTGCAGCCTATGCACATATGCATAGTCCCATAATTTTTTTTAACCAACACCACTAAAGATGCGAAGGGCCTCTTACTAGGCCTAATGTATCCCATTTTAAGTAACTCCTTGATAGCCTTCTCTATCTCTTCTTTGTGCCTTTTTGGGTGCTTGTAAGGGGTGATGATCACAAGTTTAGCACCCTCCTTCAACTCAATGACATGCTCAATATCTTGCTTAGGAGGCATCCTTGGAGGTATGCTACCAAAAAAATTGCTATGCTTAGACATCAAAACCTGTACATTTGGATGGGAACTCCTCTTTTGTTGCTCTGTGAAGGTTGGCGTAATGATACAATTTGCTGCACCTAGTCATGTTTGATAAGTCTCTCCATTTTTTTAAAAGGGACTTCGTGGCCCACCATTTGACATGCCCCTAAGTAAAACCTTCTTACCATTCACTTCAAATTTCATCTCCATGGTCTGCAAAATCATATAAAACTCTCCAATAGACTGCATCCACTGCATACCAAGGACTACATCTATGTTTCCTATTCCTACCACATAGAAATCATCTTTGATCTCATAATCACCCAGTTGAATGCTCAAATTAGGAATCTTGATAGTGCATGTGAGGATGAATCCATTTGCTACCATCACCTTGAAGCCATCAAAATCTTCTATTTTAATTCCCTTCTTGGCTACAACTCCTCATCAAAAAGTTTGTGTGGCACCTGTGTCAATAAGATTGACTATCCGTTGTCCACATAATACTCCCTGAACTCTGAAATAACCATCCTTTTGAAAGCTAGAGAGTTGGGCAAGTGTGACCCCGCTTTCCTACTCCTCTTAACTCTTTTGAGGAGCTTTTTTCCTCTTTTTCATCTGAATCAGATTGTCGGTCTGTATTTTCAGTAGCCGATTCATCCTCTGAATAGTACTCAATTTGCTTGGCTTTGGCCTTAGTTGAGCACTTGTGAGTTGGGTCCCATTGTTCTTTACAACTGAAGCACAATTTCTTTCTTTAGAGGTCATTAAGTTGATCTTCATCCAACCTTGTGGGCACCTTCTTGATCTGATTTGAATATTTTTGGAAGTATTTCTTGCCCTTGTCTTTTTATTTGGAACCCTTTTGGCTGAAATTTACTTCTAAAAGTAGAGGACTCCATATGTCTTGCCTTTTTAATTGCTTCTTGTAATATATGTGGGCTAAGGGCCTTAATCCAACCTCTCAAGGGATCAGATAGCCCATTAATACGTAACACAATCAACCTCCTCTCCAAAATATTGGTCACCATCTTTGATAATCTATGAAAGTCAGCAATATAAGAATCCACTGAACTCCATTGCTTCAATTGTGCTAACTCCTTGAAGTGCAACTTGGGATACTTCTTATTGAATCTATTAATTAGTCTCTGCGTAAACTCTGCATAAGAAACAATTTGATCACAGCCCAACATAATCATCCCGTGGTACCACCATTCGTGTGCACTACCTTCCAAGTGTAAACTTGCATATTTAATTGCTCCATCATCAGCCATTGGATTAAGCTGAAAATAGATGTCAAACTTTTGCACCCAAGCTCTAGCGGTGGTCTTCCCAGAACCATCAAAATAAGGAATGGACAACTTATCCACTTTTCTTTGTAATTCATTGTTTTGTGGGCTTCCACCTCCACCTCTATGGGGTATATGCCTTTCCCTGAATTCCAAATGATCACAAAATGACATTTCAGCCTGGAAATCCACCCCTAATGCTCTCCAATCTCTCATTGCTTGAGCATGCATTTCTTGATTAGTGGGTTCTTTATTCCCTTTTGGAGTATTTTCTCTTAGAATGAAATTAGGCATGGAAGGTCTAGAGTTAACCGAACCACCAAAAGTCTGAATATGAGAAGCTCTATTTGTAAGGTGCCCTGCTAGTTATGGTTAAACTTTTCTGATTTCATGCCTTGTTTGTCAATCAAATGTCTACCCTGGATGCCACTTTGACGGATATAATTTCTGTTTATGACCTTCCCTTAAATCTGACTGCTTTGATGACTCATTTGTTTGGTTTGAAGGGAACTCATTTCATCACACAGTGGCAGATGCTAGGCAATACTTAACATGTATAATAGAAATGAACATCAATGTATGAATACCAACTGGATATGATCAGTTCCATTGTAAACATGAACAGTATTACATTTAATTATTGTGTTTATCATCATTAGCTGACACTGCGCCAACTTGCTAAAATCAATAGTGTAAACCCTTATACCAGTGTTGTTTTCACACAATAAGGAAATAAGACTACAGCAGTAATTTCAAAGACATTTTCTGATGGCAACCTGTTGTGTGCGTTTTCAGTCATAACAGTTACAATACTTGCCCATAATGAAATTACTATTGCTGGGAGCAGTTAAGTAAGTACAATGATACATGCTCAGATGTTTGAGGTTATATGTTTCATTTATCATTAGTAATTAGAGTACCCTAGCAGCTTGCATATCATATACATTTCCAACATTAATCTTTCCAAAAATATTACCAGGCTGTAACAGTCATTTGCAGCACTATTTTCTGATACTACAGTATTGCAAAAACACCAGCAGTCCACCTTCCTAGTGGCAACTTATGATATTCTTCCTATGCGTAAGAAGGCATGAACAAACTGAGAATACACAGGAAAATGCAGAGAATACCCAGACCTGAGTTGGAGGATAGAAAACAACTGCTCAATGAAGAAAACGTCTCAGCAATAACCCAGATTTTCGTGCAGCAGCTGGGAATCTTCTCTTGACCCTCGAATCTCCTGGTAGACATTATTTCCAGCCTTGTTCTAGCCCAGCGTCACTTTCTCAGCTCCCTACAATGGCCTCCATTCAAAATGAGAACAGGAAATGAAGCGCTTTCCCTTTTGACCAACACGTTTTTCTTCTATAGACTCGTTTCTTTCACACCACTGCCCAGTACTGTTATCTTGTGCCAGTAATAGATTTGCCTAGGGTCTCCTTAGGAAAGAGCGCCTCCATACTGAATGATAATGGTTACCAAATAGCTTCAAGAATGCAAAAACTCACAATCAAAACTCACGCGATTCCCACAACAAACAAAATAGAACTTCAGAATGATGAACTCGAACTTCTTCTCAACAATGTCGCGTTTCCAAGCTAGGGGTGATATCTCACACCCAAAACATGGACAAAGAGGGTCTTCAAACCCTAGAACCAGGAACTCTCTCTTCCCGTGAGGAAAACAAGGCTATTTCCAAAAAGTTGAAAGGTGCGAATGAATCCTTCCTTTTTTCCTTTTTACTCATTTCCCTTCCAAAGAAGTCTGATAAAGTGACTTATTTTATTTCTTTTAAATTGCTCACATAAAGTTTAAGTGACTTTCCAAAGTCCAATTCTTTTAAATATTCCCCCTTAGTCACTTTTATCACTTAATAAAGTCACTTAGCAAATATAATTTAATTAATTATTTAATATCACCCTTGAGAGTATAGGTAATAAATAAACAATTAACTAAATGACTCCCTGACTCCATCAGTTGCCTTCGGGAGTTAGAAAAGCAACAAGGCCTGTTGAGTGGCTAGCTAGAAGGGGACATTACAGTCCTCCCTTCCCAAAATTGCTTGTCCTCAAGCAATTGTAGACTCGGGTGTTGAAGAATCTACTCATTCTCCCATGTGGCATCTTCAGCTGGCAAATCCCTCTATCTCACCAAGTATTCCTTAACCACCCTGTTCCTCAATCTCCTCTCTCGAGTGTCTACAATCTCCTCAGGGACTAGAACCAAATGTCCCTCCTCATCCAGCAGTGGGAGCTCTGAAGAAGAAGTAACCTGCTGACCCAGTGCCTTCTTGAGGCACGAAACATGAAATACATTATGAATCTTACTGCTCTTAGGAAGCTCCAACTCATATGCCACCTCTCCAATCCTCCTGATAATCCTGTAAGGTCCATAGAATCTGGGCTTGAGCTTCTCGGCTCCGCTCTTCTTAAGAGAAGACTGTCTATAGGGCTGTAAACGAAGGTACACCAAATCACCAACCTCAAAACTACGCTCAACCCTGTGTCTGTCGGCATATGTCTTTTGCTGATTTTGTGCCACCTGTAGGTTATCCTTGAGTGCCCTCAAGATATCCTGACTCTCCTGAATCCAATCCTTGGCTTTGGGAGCCCTGCTCTCACCAAAAGCCATCTCCATGAATGAAGGTGCATCATAACCGTACAAAGCTCTGAAAGGACTCATCCCAATGGACATATGATGAGTGGTATTATAACAATACTCCCCCAAGTGCAACCACTTAATCCACGCCCGCTGCTGTCTTGCAATGTAGTTGCGCAAGTACCCCTCAATCCATTTGTTTACAATTTCCGTATGTCCATTTGTCTGAGGGTGATAACTCGTTCTCGGAGTCAACTCAGTGCCCGCCAACCTAAACAACTCCTGCCAAAATGCACTCATGAATCTACTATCCCTATCACTGACTATGTTCCGGGGTAGCCCATGCAATCTAAAGATCTCCCTGAAAAATAACTCAACCACCTGTGGTGCCCTGTACTTAGTCGGGATAGCAAAGAAGTGAGCGTACTTCGTCAACCGATCCACCACCACATAAATACTATCTCTCCCATGTACCTTAGGTAGACCCGTGATGAAGTCCATGGAAATGCTCTCCCATTTCTGCTCTGGGATAGGCAATGGTTGTAGGAATCTGGCTGGATGCATATGCTCTAACTTGTTTTGCTGACAAGTCACACACTCCCTAACGTGTCTCAATACATCATCCTTGAGGCCCTTCCAAGAGAACCTCTCCCTGACCTGTCTGTAAGTTTTGAAAAAGCCCTGATGACCTGCTAAGGGAGTGTCATGAGAAGCCTGCAATATCTTCTCCTTCAATCTAGATTCAGGCACCAAGTAGATCCTATCCTTGTAGTAGATCACATCATCCACTACTTTGTACCTGTCATCCTGAATCAACCCGTCCATCAACTCACAAGCAAACTTATTCTTGGAGTACTCTACCAACAAGAGGGATTTCTAGTCTGCAGAAATCTCCGAAAGTGAGCAAGCTGAAGGTCTCCTGGAGAGGGCGTCTGCCACAACATTCTTCTTTCCCTTCACGTACTCTAAATCAAAATCATAGGCCTGTATCCTGCTAACCCACTTCTGCTGCCTCTCATTCAGATCCTTCTGCTCCAAGAAGTATCTAAGACTATTGTGGTCGGTCCTCACCACAAACTTTCCTCCAACTAAGTACTGTCTGAATTTCACCAAGGCATGCATAATGGCGAGCATCTCCTTATCGTAGATGGAGTATAGTCTCTCTGGTCCCCTCAACTTACGGCTCTCAAAACCTATGGGGTGTCTGTTTTGCATCAACACTGCTCCTATGCCTTCACCTGACGCATCACACTCCAAAACAAATGGTTGTGTGAAATCTGGAAGCGCCAATACTGGGCAACTACTCATCATCTGCTTGAGCTTATCAAAAGCTCGCTGTGCCTCCACTGACCAGCTAAATGCACCTTTCTTTGTCAAATCTGTCAAAGGTGCTCCCAACTGTGAAAATCCCCTCACAAACCGCCCATAGTAACTGCATAATCCAAAGAAGCCTCGTAACTCTGTGAGTGTCCTAGGTGGTGGCCAATCAAGTATCGCTTGTATCTTCTCCTGATGGACCTGTACTCCCTCTGCACTGATCACATGCCCCAAATATAATATCTCTCTAAGGCCAAATTCGCATTTTGAAGCCTTAGCGTAGAGTGACTGCTCCTCCATGATACTCAAGACCTCGTCAAGATGTCTCAAGTGCTCCTCCCAAGTCCGACTGTAAATGAGCAAGTCATCAAAGAACACCAATAAGAATTTATGCAACTGCTTATTGAATATATGATTCATGCAGGTCTGAAATGTGGCAGGTGTGTTTGTCAAACCAAATGGCATGACCAAGAACTCATAGTGCCCATAGTGACAACGAAATGCTGTTTTGTGTACGTCCTGCACTCTGACCCTTATCTGATGATATCCTGAACGTAGGTCAATCTTTGAAAAATACACTGCCCCATGAAGCTCATCCAACAACTCATCTATCCTAGGTATAGGGTACCTGTTTTTGATGGTTTTTTTATTAAGAGCCCAGTAATCAATGCACATCCGCATGGTTCCATCCTTCTTCTTCACCAAAACCACAGAAGAAGCGAATGGACTAGAGCTCGGTCTAATGTGTCCCATCTCAAGCAATTCTTTGATTGCTTTCTCAATCTCATCCTTAAATTTCTTAGGATGACGATAGGGGGTAGTGATCACTAGTTTGGCCCCCTCCTCCAACTCAATGGTATGCTCAAAACCACGATCAAGTGGTCTCCCTGGAGGTATCTCTCCAAAAACCCTATCATGTTTACCCAATAGCTCCTGAATGTCAACGTGATATGGCTGCCCTGAATCTAAAGACTCTTTGGTGGTGATCAAACACTCTGATGCCCAAGCTATGTCATCATGCCAAAAAATGCTCTCCATGCGTCTAGCAAACACAACCTTGACTGATCCATTAGTCATGCCTCTAAGCACCACACGTTGCCCCTCTGTTGTAATGAACTTGAGTTCCATAGTCTGAAATTTCTAAGAATATTTCCCTAATGAGTGTAACCACTGAATCCCAAATATAGCATGAGTGTCACCCAAATCCACCACATAGAAGTCATCTGTAGTTGTGTAATTGCCCAAGGTAATAGGCAATTGTGAAATCCTCCGAGTGCATCTCAATTTATAGCCATTTGCCACCATCACATTAAATCCTTCAAAGTCCTCAGCGGGTAGCATCTGTTTCTCAACTAGGGCTGCATCAATAAAGTTGTGGGTTGCCCCACTATCAATCAACACACATATGCGATGTCCCTGTAAAACTCCTCTAACTCTAAAAGAGTTGAATCTAGGAGTGCCTGATAAGGTAGCAATGATACCACTCTTACCCTCTCCCTAAGGCTGCTCCTCATCTGAACTGTTGTCATCACTATCCTGAGAAGGCTCGTCATCACTGCTCTCATCCTCGGTCACAACCTCGATAAGGTGAGCCTTGCCATTTCCTAGGCAATGGTGACCTGGCTCCCAACGTTCCTTGCAATGGTAACAAATTCCCTTAATTCTACATTCCTTGCGATACTCCTCATCTGGATCACTTTTCTTGTTTCCCTTTTTTTGAAAAGGCTTTTTGCCCTTGTTCTCCTGAGGAACAAAAGGTTTAGAAGAGATTTTGTTGTCAGGTGTGGAGAACTCCATGTCTCTCGCCCTAGTGATTGCATCCTGTAGGGAATTGGATTTGAAAGCCTTAATCCAACCATGAAGTGGTTCGGATAGACCCTCAATAAAGAGCATAACCAACTGCTCTGAAATATCTGTCACCATAACTGCCAATCGCTGAAACTCTGAGATATATGTGTCTACTGATCCACTCTGCTTAAGCTATGCTAACTCCCGGAAATGAAGCTCTGGATCCCTCTGATCAAATCTGTCCATAATTTTCTGTGTGAACTCCAAATAGGAAGTGATGTTGGCATGCCCTAAAGTGACAAGCCCATGATACCACCACTCGTGTCTCACCATCCAAGTGTAGCATAGCATACTTAATAGCCTCTGTCTCCAACATGGGGTTTAGCTGGAAATATGTGTCCAACTTTTGTACCCACGCTCTAGCTGTGCATTTACTAGACCCGTCAAAGAAAGGGATTGTGAGTTTTCCAACCTTGCGTTGTAGATCCTGGTTCTGCTGTCCTCTATTGTTGTTTCTGGGTCTATTCCTATACTTGATAGTGCAAAAATCTGCCAATGACATGGCAGCATGAAATTCATCTCCCAACGATTGATATTCTCTTAAATAATCTGTAAATCCCTCTCCTTGTGCTTGCTGCTCTTGATTTCCAGTAGGCTGTCCTCCCAAGAATTGAGGCATGAGAGGCCTCGGAGTCACCCTACTAGCTGTCCTAGCATGGTTATGTGCTGGTATATTGGTGTTGCTGGCCTCTACATTGTTATCATGACCGTTTGTCCCATTGTTACCATTATTCCTATCACCCAAGAGCTGGTTTAAGAGCTGAGCTATCTATTGTTGACCTCTAGCTAGGTCATTGAGAATCTGTTGAGTGCTACCCTCGGGTATGTCATGCCTATCACCCATGATATCTTCTTCAGATGATGAATCAGTCTCAAAAGGACCAACACCTCTTCTCCTTTCTCTTCTGTATGTTATAAACTCTCGGTTATCAGGATTCATAACATCCCACTACCTCACAGGCAGGCAGGAAGCTGGCTCTGATACCACTGTAAGGTGCCCTGCTAGTTATGGTTAAATTTTTCTGATTTCATGCCTTGTTTGTCAATCAAATGTCTACCCTGGCTGCCACTTTGACGGATATAATTTCTGTTTATGACCTTCCCCTAAATCTAACTGCTTTGATGACTCATTTGTTTGGTTTGAAGGGAACTCATTTCATCACACAGTGGCAGATGTTAGGCAATACTTAACATGTATAATAGAAATGAACATCAATGTATGAATACCAACTGGATATGATCAGTTCCATCATAAACATGAACAGTATTACATTTAATTATTGTGTTTATCATCATTAGCTGACACTGCACCAACTTGCTAAAATCAATAGTGTAAACCCTTATACCAGTGTTGATTTCACGCAATAAGGAAATAAGACTACAGCAGTAATTTCAAAGACATTTTCTGATGGCAACCTGTTGTGTGCGTTTTCAGTCATAACAGTTACAATACTTGCCCATAATGAAATTACTATTGCTGGGAGCAGTTAAGTAAGTACAATGATACATGCTCAGATGTTTGAGGTTATATGTTTCATTTATCATTAGTAATTAGAGTACCCTAGCAGCTTGCATATCATATACATTTCCAACATTAATCTTTCCAAAAATATTACCAGGCTGTAACAGTCATTTGCAGCACTATTTTCTGATACTACAGTATTGCAAAAACACTAGCAGTCCCACCTTCCTAGTGGCAACTTATGATATTCTTCCTATGCGTAAGACGGCATGAACAAACTGAGAATACACAGGAAAATGCAGAGAATACCCAGACCTGAGTTGGAGGATAGAAAACAACTGCTCAATGAAGAAAAAGTCTCAGCAATAACCCAGATTTTCGTGCAGCAGCTGGGAATCTTCTCTTGACCCTCGAATCTCCTGGTAGACATTATTTCCAGCCTTGTTCTAGCCCAGCGTCACTTTCTCAGCTCCCTACAATGGCCTCCATTCAAAATGAGAACAGGAAATGAAGCGCTTTCCCTTTTGACCGACACGTTTTTCTTCTATAGACTCGTTTCTTTCACACCACTGCCCAGTACTGTTATCTTGTGCCAGTAATAGATTCGCCTAGGGTCTCCTTAGGAAAGAGCGCCTCCATACTGAATGATAATGGTTACCAAATAGCTTCAGGCGAACGCAAAAACTCACAATCAAAACTCACGCAATTTCCACAGCAAACAAAATCGAACTTCAGAATGATGAACTCGAACTTCTTCACAACAATGTCGCGTTTCCAAGCTAGGGGTGATATCTCACACCCGAAACATGGACAAAGAGGGTCTTCAAACCCTAGAACCAGGAACTCTCTCTTCCCGTGAGGAAAACAAGGCTATTTCCAAAAAGTTGAAAGGTGCGAATGAATCCTTCCTTTTTTCCTTTTTACTCATTTCCCTTCCAAAGAAGTCCGATAAAGTGACTTATTTTATTTCTTTTAAATTGCTCACATAAAGTTTAAGTGACTTTCCAAAGTCCAATTCTTTTAAATATTCCCCCTTAGTCACTTTTATCACTTAATAAAGTCACTTAGCAAATATAATTTAATTAATTATTTAATATCACCCTTGAGAGTATAGGTAATAAATAAACAATTAACTAAATGACTCCCTGACTCCATCAGTTGCCTTCGGGAGTTAAAAAGGCAACAAGGCCTGTTGAGTGGCTAGCTAGAAGGGGACATTACACTATTATTGACTGTGGATCCTTCTACCCCATTATTAACATTATTCTCAACATTACCGTTATTTTCCATCATCTGTGCAAACATCTAAGTAAATTGTTGCTACGATTGAACCATCTGCTATTGAGATAGAGTCATCAGTTGCATCATTTGATGTTTGGCCCTAGCAAGATCATTCATCATATTTTCCAAGATGGATGATTCTATTCTTCTTTCACCCATTTCAAAAGGATCTATTTCTTTCCCCCATTTAATCTATGGCTGAGTATCAAAATCTGGATTAGACTTGTTTCTCCTCAAATAATAGTGATGAGTACTAGGACGCATCACTCACACCCAACAAGTTGGCAAGTAGATTTGAGCTCTGATACCACTAAAATATCCCTTCAAATTTTCACCAAATTTTGCACCTTTTCTCGAATAGGCATTTTGTCAAACAATTCATTTGCAGAGGTTTTTGAAGGGTTTTTCTATATGATGCTTGAGTAATTATTTCCCAACGTCAAGGAATATTTTTCCATTCATGCTTGCAATGAAATATTGAAAAGACAATTTAACAAACAGTTGGCATGCATTCAATCTATTGAATAAATCAAAGAAGTGAATATATAGGTTGCTGGTTTGATAATCATAGTACAAAAAATCGTTCAAAGTGTTCACTGATCTTTTAAATACAAAATGAGAATTTTCTAGGGTCTGTAATAACAAATATATCAGTTGTAGACTATATTGACTGCTTCAGGTTTGTAACTAGTACCTGACAACTGCCCCAAATGAAGGATTGAAGGCGTCGGCAGATAAACCACAGTCAACTCCTTAGAGTGACCTCACGTCCCCTCAATTAGCCTCCAAAGTGACGCCTTACTGTATATCTTGGAGCGCCCAATAGTATTGGCAACTGACGTCCAGCTACAGGTATTTATGCCATTTCAAGTCTTTAAGAGGAGGTCATCTAACTGAAACTAATCTTCATGCCCAACCAAAAGCATATTTTATCATTCATTCCTTATTCACAGTCCATAGCACTGTTGATAACCCTCTAACAATAATAATCTCCATGCGCAACTCATGGACCACACAAGTTCCCAATATAATGGTGTCAAAATTAATGAAGGATGATTTGCCTAGCCAAGGAATCTTAATGCCCCAATTCTGATATAATGACCATGCCTCAATTATAGAAATGACACCTAGCAAGAGCAAATAAAAAATCGCCCAATTACCATGAAGGTTCAACATCCAACAAATAAATACATTCTTTCTTATATGGTGCCAAATTTCCTTTTCTAAAATTTCTTCAAAGCTTTCAAACTCCGAATTTCATCTTGGAACAAGACTTAACAAATTTCATAATCTGCAATTGTACCTGCAACTTGTCTTCAAAAATCATTTGTCAAAAGATTTTGCAAATAAACCTCTTTCGGTCAAATCTGGCAATCACACAATGAACACCCGCATAGACTCATGATGAATCTATTAGCCATCAACCAAGGAAGGTTTTTCACCACTGTGGATGATATTCTTCGTGAGGTTTTTTGTCCTCAAGAAGTTCTTGGAGGAAATCCAACAACATAACATCAATAATACAATTCTTGCATAATGCAAATGAGCTTCAAAAGTTATTTTATTTCATTCCAAAACCCAACGCTTCTCTTTGGGAGATAAAATATATATATTTTTAAATTAATTCCCTTATGTCACCTTTTTCAATGCCTCAAATGGGATAAATTAATCACTTTTAAAATATTTCCCCTTGGCTGCTCATATCCATAAACTAAGTCACTTTAAATATCTAAATAAGCACTTAAGTGCAACTTTATTATAAAATATTATAACTTAAGCATTTATTTAAAATCATCCACCTGACTTGTGGAAAGCATTGCCGGAGCATCAGATACTGAAACTGAATGTGCCAAGGTATAACTATCACCAAGAGATGAAGTTGGTGCTGAAACAGAAAAATAGCAATGGGTTCCAAGAAATGTGGATCATGGACCAAATGTTCGAAAATGCTTCTGAAAGTATCATCGTAAATCATACTGACAATTGAGCTCAATGCAACAAATAAAATTGGAATTATGCTGAACTACAACACTCCAAGAACTGTGTAGCTCCCTTAAAAACCCAATTAGCCTACGGGAACCCATGGAATAGGCTAATGGTTGACAAAGATGGATAGGCTCAAGAAGGGGACATTACAAGTAATTACAAGTCTGTACTACAATTTCTGCTGAAAAATCTTCTGAATTTTTCCTGCTGATAAGTGGCGACTTGCTTGGCACTATCTGCAACTTATTAGCACTCATGATTTCGGCAAGTTTTGCATCTATGCTTCTAAATAGTACATGGACATCTTTCTACTCGAAATATTTATGCAATGACAGATTTTTCGATGACTGGGGTCTAAGAATAAAAAAAATTGCTGTTTTGAAGGTTTCAATGACATTTCCATGTAGATGCGAAAAATCTATACAGTTTTTCTATAGAATTTTAACAAATAGATTACATGAACTGTGGAAATATCATGTCTTGTATATCTTTTATAAAACCTTTCATTGTAACAATACTATATGATTATCACCTTGATCTTCCTTTCAACATATTTTTCCCTACAAACCGATAAACATAGGGACATAGCCGCCATGGGGAGGTACAAATGCCCCTTTTGTTTCTCTCGTTTTGGAGACCTAGGGATGTATGGGAAAGGCTTAAACTAAACAGTAAGCATTTTGTTTATTATTTGGGGCATTGGACACCCAAATGACAAACAGTGTGCTGGATGTTTAACCTCTAGCTCAGGGAAACACCGCCTAACATGGGATCAGCTTAGGTATGTCATGATGCATTTTTTTTCTTCTTCTTGGGACAAAGAATGCCCAAGGAACATCCCAAATCAAAACGGTGTCCTCTACAAAAGAGGTCTCCCATTTTGGTGGCAAGAGAAATATCAAACTTTAAATTTTTTGCTCTTCTAATGAACAAAGTCAGAGGATTGAGGATTGTTTGGCTGAATAAAAGTATACGGCTGTTCTTCACATATCTAGTATTTACAATTTTAACTTTATTTCTCCAACAAATAATCAGTGCATGTAGGCTCATTGGAAGTTTGTTACTTAGTCATATAGCAGCGAAACATGTTTATAAATGTTTTTCTTTGTTTACTCTAGATTTGGGAAAAAGTATATGATGTGTACTCGATATAATATGCATCAGTTCCTGAACTTCTTTGAGTTTGATACAATTGCCAGGGCTTGTACTTGATTCTTTTCCAGCATAAAATGGTCATATAAATTTGTGCCATACATGCTCGAGTTTCCAGCTGGAAAAATGCAGCAAAGGAACAAAGCCCATGGATATTGACGCCATGTCCCTTGTTTTCAGTGACATATTGCAAACTTCAGAAATGGAATATCATAAAATTATAGAATGTATGAATCACAAAGAAGTAGAAGTGGCTTTGATGAAACTGGAGAGGAATAATGCAGATTCAAGGAATGCCACAAAGATTTTATTACTGTTGTGCTGGACATGTGCAAGGAAGAAATGATGATCTCAATTGAATTTTGTACCATTGTATTTAATGTCAGAAGTCCATTTCCCCAAAGTTGCTCTCATGGGATTATAAAATTGGATGGTTTTTTCTTATATATGAGTATTGTTTCAAGGAGGTTTAATGCAGTTACTGTTTCTATGTGTTTGAAATTCATTAAATATGATTTCACATAATTATTCTCTAGATTGCATTATGTTAAATGATATTATCTGGTTACTGTTCCAGGTTTCTCGCCCAAGCTCTGTCCCTCCAAACACTAGAGACAGCCTGTATCAAGGATTGCCACCAAATATAAAGTCAGCTTTGCGTTCTAGATTACATTCATCTACTGTTAAGGAGGAGGTGAATGCGCTTCTCTTGTTTTCTAATAATCTTTGAATATGTTTTAAGCGGGTTTATGTATTTATATTTCTGCTTATTTTGGACACATAGAATTAATAATTTTCTCTGTTATATTTATAATTTAGCTTATTGCATATGATTTAAAGAGATGATGTATTTCTTTGCTTCAAATTTGTGTAATTTTATGTATTTGTTAATTTTTGAAAAGTGATTCATGCAAGGGTAAACCATGATTTTCCTAGACATTCTTTGCCTTTTTGGTATGGGATTTCAGGGGCTGACATGGTTGTTAAAGTTTAACTATGTTTCAACAATGGGGAAGGAATGGGAATGGGAGACGAGTTTTTGGGATATTTGAAGATACCATAATTGATCACAGTAGGCATTATGATCCTTATACAGAGGGGTTGTAGTCCATTAAGATTCAGTACAAAGTTATTTCCCATGTTACATGATATTTTAGGGATGGGGACAACAACAAATGCGGGGACATGTTTTGGGCTGGTAGAGGAGAGGAGGCCCTTTTTTGAAGGGGCATTAGGGAAAATTTAGAAATATAGGAAATTAATAATAAATATTTTAATTTAAATTAAAAATTCAATAATATATAGAATTGAGTGTCCCTTAAAACCACCCCTAAGGAGTGGTATAGAAAATTACAGGGTCGCAACCAAGACATTTGCTGCTGATATTTGTAATGAAGAAGCTGCTGCGATTGGTTTGTGAGCTCTTCCCTGCGATACCATTTGTTATAAGGAGTGACTTTTGCTTTGTAGTATCTTTTGGTTTCTAGTATGTGATCGCTTCACTTTTTTGTAAGCTGCTATCATTTCAATATTCCTTTTATTAAGCTAATTGCTTTTTTCTTTTAGCTCCTCATTAGTGCTCTTTCATGATTTAATCCATCTTTTATCAATAGTAAAACGATTTTTACTTACTAAAAGAACCATAAAGTACTCAACTTTAAAAAAACTATCATGTCCAATTAGATCAACCATAGATGACATTTAAAATAATCAAAGTGGCAGATATTGGCTCCCCTCTTAGATACACGTATTTTTGTATTGGTTATAGATACGTATATGATATGGCCTGGATATTTTATCTGGTCATATCCAAATTTTAGCTTCTTTTGGTCAATTCCAATATGTCTGGTTACAGTATAGAGCTATATCTGGTTTATGATTATTATAAAAAATTCAAAAACTATAACAAAAATGGAACATTAAACAAAAAAAGGTTGTCCACACGAGTCCTCCTTTCGTCGGTGAGAACAAATGATTTGAACTTTGGTTCCTTTGTGAACTTGACTGTCTCCACACACTCCTTTGATTACTAATGACCATGGTGCTTGATGCCTCTCCCACCTTCACAAGTTGTCTCAAAACAATTGTGTGCAATGCAAATTGAGTCTCAACTACCTAATGTTGTGTAAAAATAAGCTAATAAAAAAATTAAAATTAAAAAAATAAATGTCATATATTAAATTTTCAATAATATTAATATTTCATAAATTTATCTTCAACAACTGCAAATTGGAGGTCTTAAATATGCCTTTTGACATATAATGGTTTGTCATTAATATATGAATTTTCTCATCCTTAGTGTATATTTCTTTCATCGATTCTAAGTGCCAATCTTTTGCATCACCACGTTGAGGGAGTGGATGGTACATGGTGTCCAATAAATACGGACATACTTTTCCTCAACCAAAGCATTTGTTGTCCTACAACTTTTTCCATTGTTTTCTATGACTTGCACAACATTATCAACACTCACCATTTTTATGGACTCAATGAGGATTTTAGAAATGAAATTTGCATCCTTCACTTGTCCCACACAATCAACCCCCTTCAGAAATATTGCCCCTTTAGGGAACACTACAATGACAGTTATTAAAGGCCAGTCTTTACAATTTTCCTATCCATTAGAAATGGGCACTCTTGTTTCAACCCATGAATTTTTTATTGGTTTTAGTGATGTCTATATTTTTTGTTTTCTTTTGCTAATAAGGTGGTGTGCACTTCTTATACCTAGGACATGTGCAACTTAAGAGTGTTTGAGTAATTGTTGTCACTGTTTCTAGCCAATATGGTGATCTCACTAATTTGAAAGGAAGAGACCATTGGCATGAATGCAATGTGCAATGTATTCATCTACATTGTGTCATGCCCCCAAAATTGCAACACTAAAGTATAAAACGTTTATTTACAAATAAATAAATAAAAATAAATAATAATATAAATATTAAAAATATAAATATAAATATTAACAATTTAAATATTATTATAATTATAAATATTAAAAAATATATATATAACTAATATAAATAAACATATGATATATTGATATAAATTACAATTCATATAGTGCATCAATAAATATCAATGAAGGCAGTCATATATTAATCGGCCAATTCAAATTGTATAAGACAAAAAATTAAAGAGTATAGCAATTATAATTCATAATGAACAGAAGTTTGTATATTTTCATGTGCAGCGATTATATTAAAGAATAAATGGTAGCAATTTATAACATGAGGGGCAGCCCTTACCCTTTAAAGATAAATTAAAATGAAATTAGTTATTTGTGATGAGGCCGATCCTTGCATAAAGTCATCTCTCTTGGTGGAGGGGTCATCCCTTTTAGGTAAGATTGTCTCTCTTGACAAAAGGAGGTAAGGATATAAGTAAAAGATGCATGAGGAGAAAAAGGAGGGAATCAATATATGGATCAGTGAGGAATCTGGAAAAGCAGCAGATAGGAAAAAAATAAAATTATAAGCATTATTTCCAAGAATATATTTGAGCAGTAAGTTTAATGTGTGTGTATGTGTGTGTGTATGTATGTGTGTATGTGTGTATGTGTGTGTGTGTGTATGTATGTGTGTGTGTGTATGTATTTATTTCTAATTGGCTTTAATTTACAATAATTACTTCGTATGCATATATATTCATACAAAGTAATTATTGTAAATTGAAGCCAATTAGAAATATATATATATATATATATATATATATCGATTATGCAATAATGATACTTGCAGCAATTATTGAACCTTAGAAGTAATTATGATTCATCTTCTGAATATTAAGAATAGGTCGAACAACAAGGCAATTGGAGTAGATCAACATAATTATCCACACTAAGGGGTAGAAGTCAACAATCGTTAATATATTGGCATCTTAGAATATAGCAGTGTTATATTTTAGCAAGTATTGTGCTATGCTCTATCATGATTATTGTGATATATTTATTGTTGTCTTTTATCAATCAAATGTAAGGTTGAAGGAAGCAAGTAGGGGAATGCAGTTTATGGGCTCTCCTAGGCTAAGTAAGCCACCCCAAGGGTGGAATTGTCTTAGTTTGGACATTCCTGCCACTTGGGGCCAAGGGGTGGGTTGTCTTAGTTTGGATGCTCGTGCTCTTGGGCTTAGATGGGTTGAGTAGTTTACAAGCACCCCTTTCAAGGCTTTCCTGTCATGCCAAACTATGATTGGTTGTTAGGATGGACTCAAGGAGTTTCAATCATAAGAGGGGCATATAAGGCAGCATGGATAGGGAAAGCAAATACAAGTTTATCCACCAAGTACACCAACCCAAGGGTGGAATTGTCTTAGTTTGGATGTTCTTGCTGCTTGGGCCAAGGGGAGGGTTGTCTTAGTTTGGACGCTTGTGCTTTTGGGCTTGGTATGGATAGCTTCGGACGGACTTATTATGTTCTTCATCCAAATCCTATTATGATTATGATTTCCACTATGCATTATGGATAATGTGTAGATAGTTTTGAAATAGTTATGTATCTACATGATTTAAATAGATTAGTCATTAATGTTGATCATATGAAAGTATATTCCAATATTGTAGGATCTAAACCAAGATTTATCTGGCTTAAGGCATTTAATTGGTGAGTTAAAAACCCTACCTACATTATATTTGTGATTCTGTGGCAAGATTTTGGGGTATCCAAAAAGGGGACATTACACATTGGCCCTCACCTCATTTTCAAATGCCTTCTCCAATGGGCCTTTTTTGTGGGAAGAAAGAGGGTGATCTTCTTGAATAGGTCTCCAAGAAAGGATGTGGGGCAGCCACCATTGGAGGCGCAGTTGTAGGTGTTCTCCCTAATTCTCTTCTTGCTAAAGGATGAGATTTTAATTTTTCTTTCCCTCATAGTATTAGGTTCTTGTTCTCTAATATATGTCATAATTTGTTTCTTTGGCAACCCATTCTTGTTCAGCTCTTGATAAATTTAATTCCATGGCCAATCATAGCATACAAGTGAGCTTTGACTCGACCATACGAGCTCTTATACTTGACCCCACAATGACTACAATGCCAAAGAAAAAGCCCATCTACTAGAAATTGTTTAATCATCATAACATATTTTTGTAGACGTGATGTTTGATCATATTTGAATTGTCTAATTGCCTTTGGGGCCATCAAATTTGAATTAGCGGCCATTCTAAATAGATTGATATTATAAGAAAAAATTTAAAAATTCAAATTGTAACCTTAGAGTAGATGAACCTAGAAAAGTAAAACAAGAATAAAAATAACACCCTACAATATATATGAACGTAATAGAAACAAAAAACCATTCAAAAGGTTTTAAAAAATCTAGAAAACTTGTATATTTTTGGGAAAAACATTAAAGAATCTTACAACATACCCACCTTTGATCAATAAATCTACTTTGTGCAAGCTAGTTCCTTCCTATAGCACTTAGCAAATATCTTTGACACCTTTGCAATCCTTCCTTCACCTTTGACAAAAAGCCAAGCTTCACGAATGCAAAAATGACATTTTGGAGTGATATTGTTTGCTTTTGTGCTTTGTGATTGTGAAACAAATGAATAGAAATTATATGGGGTCACATTTAGTGTTTTCATTGATGTTTTAGGGTTTTATAATGTTTTAAAATTATTTTTTCCCTTGTTTGTTCTTGTGGATGTTCTTGGAAGTGGCTAGACATGTCATGGGACAAACAAGACATAGCCCTATTGCCCTAGGTATCTTGTGGGTACACTTTTAGATTTGTAGCATACTTGACCTGATCCATGAAAATGAGATGGTCACGTTCCTAGAATTCTACACCTAAGCAATACAATAAGAGGCTTAGATCAATCAAGTCAAATATAGAACATAAATCATATTTCACAAGCTTCCATGCAATGACCTAGCTATGGCAAAATCATCAACATAGACAAGAAGAATCACCATGTCATAGTTATCGCTTTTGACATAGAGATTTGGATTAGAGACTTATTCTAAATCCAAAATTTCAAGGATGCTGATCCATCTTTATTTACTAGGCTTATGAAGCATTCTTAAACCCATAGAGTTGAGAATCTGATTAACCAAATGATCATGTTTAAATTCTGAAATCCTTCAAGCTGCACCATGTAAACTTCCTCAGCCAAGTCTGAATTCATAAAGGCACTCTTCAGATCCATGTAAAACATCTTTCTAACAAACTTAGTTATGGAGAGAAGCAATCAAAATGTAATCATATTTAATGCAAGAGAATAATTCTCCTCGTAATCTACCATTTTTTTTTGTGAATATCCTTTTTTAACATAACAGGCCTTGTATATCTTCAACCACCAACTTTACATTGTTCTTGTATATCCATTTACTGTTAGATTTTATGATCAGATTAGAGACACAGAATTTAATTCAAAATCAGACACAATAACACAGCAGATACCCTGGGAAAACCCTCCTCTTGAGGGAGAAAAACCCAGCAACATTATACACTTATATATAGAATCACCACAACAATGATCTCCTTACAAGAGGCCGATATGAAGGCCTAAGTACAAGCACCAAAGTATGATGCAACACAGAACACAATGAAGTAAATTGCTGATGAAATCTCAGCCTTCTACTATGTCGATCTGCCTTGATGAAGAACTCGCACTTGAGATGAAGAATGAACTAATTAAATGATGAAACAATGAGACTCCACCAAGTATATATACAATATAATAGAAGGAGACGTGACCTTTCAAAAACATAAGTTGGCCCAGCATAGAAGGGTGCGCCTCTCCAAATGAAATCGCGTCCATGCAAGAGGTTGGCCTCATTAGCAAATTGTGCCTCTTCATTAATTCATGCCATTACAATAATTAAATGTGATAACCAATGATTGTGTCTCTTCAATAAATTGATATCATATAAATTAAATAGCCCCAGGCTATTATTTAATTTATTATCATGTCATAAGGGGATTGGCTGGAAGTGGAGACTAACGCTACAAACATCAACACTCCCTCTCAACAAAGAACACTTCCAGCTGCACAAGATATATCACCTCATCGTGATGTCTACCACAATGGCTACACCCATATGTGGAAAAGAAAGATATCACCTCATCATGATATCAAATATCACCTCATTGTGATATCAACCATCATGGCTACACCCATGTGTGGTATGTACAAGTGCTCATCACTTAACGTGATGTTGTCACCTCATCGTGATGTTCACCATGGCTCTCCCAGAGGGTGAAACACAAGTACAAGAAAAATCATCACGAACTTTCTCACATGATGCTGTCATGGAGTCACACACATGACATCCACCATGGCTCTCCTAGAGGGTGGAAACAAGGGCTTTCACCTCAAATCTCAAAAGATAAATGCATTAACAAGGACTTGCACCTCAAATCTCTCTCAAAGAGAAATGCATTAATGAAGATTACTGATACTGAGACTCCTCAGTCAAGGCTAGATTTTCCACCGTACCAAGCTTGTCTCGAACGTACACAAACTTTATCCTAGAGAGAGGCTTGGTGAGAATGTTTGTCGTCTGCTCATCAGTGCTAATATACTTCAACTGTATTGCTTTCCTCAATACCATATCTCTAATATAATGGTATTTGATCTCAACATGCTTGGTTTTATCATGAAACACAGGATTGATAGAAAGCTTCACACAACTTTGGTTATCACAATGAATGATAGTAGGCTCCATTGATTGCCCAAACAATCCTGCAAGGAGCTTTCGAAGCCACACTGCTTCCTGAGCTGCCACACAAGTTGCAATATACTCTGCCTCTGCTGTACTCAATGCTACAAATGACTGCTTCCTGCTGCACTAGGATATCATAGAAGACCCTAAACTAAAGCAACATCCAGAGGTGCTCTTTCGATCAGTGACACCTTGCCCAATCAGAATTAGTATAGCCATGCAACTTCAAATCCACACCTGAAGAACATCTCAACCCATATCCAACTGTGCCACGCAAGTATCTCAGGATATGTTTTGCTGCAACAAGATGTATCTGCCTTGGTTCACACATGAACTGACTGAGTGCACTCACTGTATAGCAGATATCTGGTCTAGTGTTGACTAGATACATCAATGACCCAATCAATTGTCTGTACATCGTGGGATCCACAAGATCTGAACTAGTTGCAACCCCTTAAGCTTATGTAGGTTGGTCTCCATAGGCGTAGACATTGATTTGCAATCCATCATACCAAATTGTAATGTCCCCTTTTTGGTGGAAGCACTTAACCCCGAATCTTGCGTTCAAAGTGTTCCTCAAAGAGACATTGGAAGAGTTAGAGATTCATAAATTACATTAATAATCTCTAATAAGGTCAAAGAGGATACAAATATTTCATTCACGTCAAGGAGTTATTCATTTCTTCTTATTTCACTTAGATGTATATCTTAACTCAGAAATATGTATTTACCTCTCTCAGTTACTGCCTATCTCCCTTAGAATATGCCCATATTCTAGAGACATAAAATATCTTCTTTTCTCTCTATCTTCTCCTCTTTATATATATCTTAGGTGCAATTCTCCGGTTAGTAATATATGCATACATATATCTATATGTCCTTGGAGTATGTTCTTTCTTTACCCACAATGATTCTATTCTACGTTTGCTCCAAATCTAGCTTTCTCCCTTCTCTTGTCTATTCAGGCATCCAGATATAAAGGCAATTAAGGGTGAAGAAGAGAGTCATCGACCCTTTTAGGAATAGGTATATATGTATATATCTGGCTTGTACATATTTTGGGACCGAAAACTGTTGACAAATATATTGTATAGCCATCGATTTATTGATGCCATCGCCACCACAAGAATATCCCGATTATTGAAGGAGCCGTCTCTTATTTCTACCGACTGGTGATTATGTGGGAATTGACAAAAGTTGACTACCCAAGAATTGTAGCATTTTACATTGGCATGGCCAACTAGGAAGTCGAGAGTCCCAAACAAATGCATATTATCACACGACCAAGTGATCGGGGCATTGGATGTATATGACATTGCAAGAGATAGCTGCTGTCTCAAGGATATCACTTCTCCTATCGGGCTAGATAGAGGTTGACAGGGCAAGTTACAAAGGGAGTCTCCTTGTCTATGCCGTCCCAGTCTAGCCATCAGAAGTTACAGGCCCTCCAAAATCTGTGATTGAATCCAATATAGAATGTTGGTGCGTAAGGACTACCTTTAAGTATTCGGTGCTACGGGAGTTTATTTCCCTGTCTTACATTTTTCTCCTCCTACCCTCTTTTTTCCACTGATTCTTTTATGAGAGGCGTGGCTTTATAGCTTATTAAGAGTCATGTTTGACTGGGTCAAGGGACATGCCTCCAGCCCATCGCTGAGTTGGTGGCTTTCTTATATTTATGGATTTTATTTTTGCTTTTGTTATTAATTTATAATATGGTTCTATATCCATTATTTAGAATATAGGTTAATATTTATTCATTCACTTTTATTATTATTTTATATATTTATGATATTGACTTATTTATTAATATTTGTATTTATAATAATCACAATTGTTCAAATAATTATAATATTATTTTATATTTATATTTTATATTTATTATATACTTTAATATTTATTATATGATAATTATTACAATGTTATTTACAATATTTATAATTGTAATATTGTCTTAAACAATTAGAATTATGTAACATCAAATGGTTAACTATTTAATTATGCTTCTAAATGTCACAAGTTTCGGGGACATGACACAAACCTCTTAAGTATATCAATAGTATACTTCCCTTGACCTAGAATCATCTCATCTAGCTTCTACCAAACTTCTAAGCCAAGGAAGTAATGCATGAGCCCAAGGTCCTTCATTTCAAACTCAGAAGCCAACTCCTTGCATTTGATAATGAGGTATTCTTCTCCAGTAAGAATCAAATCTTCAACATATAGAACCAAAATCAATGCTCATCATCAATTACCTTGAAATACAGATTTGAGTCAGCATCGTTCTTGGAGAAGCCCAAGCTTAACAGGTAACGATCAATCCTTTCGTACCAAGCACGAGGAGCTTGCTTAAGACCATACAAGGCCTTCTGCAGCCTGCAAACATGGGACTCCTTCCCATGTACCTCAAATCCATCAGGTTGCTCAATATAGACTTCTTCCTCGATTACGCCATTCAAAAAAGCTGTCTTCACATCCATCTGATGAATCTTCCATCCTCTAGATGCAACAATGGCAATGATGGTTCTGACAGAAGTATAGCGAGCAACAGGAGCAAATGTTTCTTCATAGTCAACTCCCTCTTTTTGTGAAAACCCTCTAGCCACGAATCTTGCCTTGTACTTCTCAATGCTCCCATCAACCGCATGCTTGATCTTGAAGAGCCATTTTGAAGATACCATAGATTTGCCTTCGGTCTAGGAACGATGTCCCAAACATCATTCTGGAGAATGGACTGATACTCCTCTGTCATAGCATCTCTCCAAACCTGTTGACTAGAAGCTTCCTCAACATTGGAAGGCTTGGACTCAATAATCTGACTCATCAAAGCAACATAACTGGAGAACTTATGAGGTCTCTTACTTTCTCTTAAGGTTCCTCTTGGTGCTGCAAACCTTTTTGCCTCTTGCCTTTTGCCTAGCCCAGATAGGTCTTTTTCTCCCAATCACAATATCGGTAGGCCCATCAGTAGGTTCCAAGGGCTCAACTGGATCATCATATTCCTTCGGTTCTAAAGTCTCCCTTTTGAATCTCAGGAGTATGGTCAACTTCCATATCCTAAGGAGACTCTTCATTATCAATCTCCATATGAGTGCCCTTGGATCTTCTAAATGCAACATCTTCCTCAAATGTGACATCTCTATTAATCTCGATCAACTTTTGTCCTGGAATGTAGATTTTGTAGGCTTTTGATGTTTCACTGTAACCTACAAATATCCCCTTCTTGCCAAAGGCTCCAACTTCGTTCTCTTTTCCTTCGGAATATGAACATATACTGGGCATCCAAAGATCGTGAAATGACTCACCTCTAGCTTCTTCCCAGTAAAGGCTTCTTCGGGAATCATGTTCTCTAGGATTCGGTGAGGACTTCTATTTTGAACATAGACTGTTGTCCTAGATGCTTCTGCCCATAGGAAGGTTTGCAGATCCTGGTCATGAATCATGGCTTTTGCTGCTTCCACAATCGATCTACTTTTCCTCTCTGCAACACCGTTCTGTTGAGGATTATAAGGGACACAGAACTCCCTCTTAATCCCGACTTCAATGCAGAAATTCCAAAAGCTGCCAGAAGTGAACTCTCTCCATTATCAGATCTCAGGACTTTGATTCTCTTCCTGGAAAGGTTTTCTACCTGAGCTTTGAACTCCTTGAACCTTTCTAATACCTCCTCAGATTCTTTAGTTTTCAAGAAATAAATCCAAGTCTTTCTAGAGTGGTCATCAATAAAAATAATGTAATACAAGAAACCACTCAAAGAAGCAATAGACATTGGACCACATAAATCAAATGAATGAGATCTAGAATACATTTGGATCTACTTTCTCTACTATGAAATGGACCTTTTGTATTCTTACCCATTGTGCAGCCTTTGCAAGTACCTTCGTGCTCCTGATTGAACTTCGGAAGACCCGTGACCATCTTCTCCATGATAGGTAGAGCTCAGAAGTGAAGATGTGCTAATCTTTGATTCCATAGTTCGCACAAACTTGAAGAATCATGCACTAGATCCTGAAGTGGACGAGTGCATAGCCTGTAGAGGCTCTCATGTCTAACTCCAATTACCCGAGCAGTCTTGAAGTTGGAATTCTTCGTCCACACAAGAACTTTTCCTTTAGAGAAAGCAACTTGGTACCCCTTGTCTTCCAAGGCTGAAATGGAAACAAGGTTACGCTTGATGCCTGGAACATATAGAACATCACTCAATTGCAAGGAGATGCCGAAATCCAAGTGGAGAGTGGAGGTCCCAATTCCTTTCACTGAGTAACTAGCATCATCTCCAATAATGACTTGTTCAGTAGAATCTCTCTCCACCATGTTTGTTAAATGCTCCCTAAAACCAGTGATGTGGCAAGAGGCACCTTTGTCAATCAACCAAGTGTTGGTGTCGGTAGGTACATTGCTTGACAATGTCGAATAGAACAAGTATTCACATGAGTCCTTCTGTGGAGAGACTTCATCAACATCTGCAGTGGTGGCCTACTGCTTAGGCTTGGTTGGACAATCTTTAGCAAAGTGACCATACTTGTCACATCTAAAGCATTGGACTTTGGATAGGTCCCTCTTCTTCTTGAATGCAGGATCACCATCAGCTCTTTTATCTCGATTCCTCTTGAAGTATCCTTTCTTCCCATTTTTCCCTTTCTTCTTCGAAGATTGAGAGTCGAGGACATGAATGTCTTCATTAGTTGAGCTTTGACCAATGCCTCTAGCAACCAACCTAGACTCCTCTTGAATGCAATCTGCCCTCAACTGATCAAACTTAGGAAGTTTCGATCTTGCACTGATTCCTTGAATATAGGACTCCCAAGATGAAGGAAGACCATTAAGAGCAAGCATGGTCAAGTCTTTGTCATCAACCACATGACCAATTGTAGAGAGCTGATCTCTCAATTCCGAAATCCTCATGAAGTAAGCAATAACTGTTTATTCTTTCGCCATCTTCACATGATGGAGTTGTTGCTTCAATGCAAGTGCTCGGCTGGTGTTGTTGATTTCATACATCTCCTCCAAAGTTTTGAACATGTTTCTTGCCGTCTTCAACTTGGAGACAATCAGAACAATATGATCCTTCACGGAATCAACTAACGTCTTCTTCGCCTTGATATCTTTCTTCCTCCATCGAACCTTCTCTTCCTCATCCGTAGGCTCGGGGACTTTACTCTCCACAAACTCAGCCAATTCGTTTTCTTCCAAGGTGAGCATAATTCTGAAAGACGTGAAATTAGATCCTCCCTTGAGTCTATCCTCAATCTTAAGATTGTTCACCATCTTGACGAAGAGATAGAGATATACAATAATGAGAAAGAGAATAAGGAGTATCGTTGTAATAGAATCTGATGAAGATCTTCTTCAAACCCGCTCTAATACCATGTTAGATTTTATGATCAGATTAGAGACACAAAATTTAATTCAAAATCAGACACAATAACACAGCAGATACCCTGGGAAAACCCTCCTCTTGAGGGAGAAAAGCCCAGCAACAATATATCACTTATATATAGAATCTCCACAACAATGATCTCCTTACAAGAGGCCGATATGAAGGCCTAAATACAAGCACCAAAGTATGATGCAACACAGAACACAATGAAGTAATTTGCTGATGAAATCTCAGCCTTCTACTATGTCGATCTGCCTTGATGAAGAACTCGCACATGAGATGAAGAATGAACTAATTCAATGATGAAACAATGAGACTCCACCAAGTATATATACAATATAATAGAAGGAGACGTGACCTTTCAAAAACATAAGTCGGCCCAGCATAGAAGGATGCGCCTCTCCAAATGAAATCGCGTCCATGCAAGAGGTTGGCCTCATTAGCAAATCGTGCCTCTTCATTAATTCGTGCCATTATAATAATTAAATATGATAACCAATGATTGTGTCTCTTCAATAAATCGATATCATATAAATTAAATAGCCCTAGGCTATTATTTAATTTATTATCATGTCATAAGGGGATCGGTTGGAAGTGGAGACTGACGCTGCAAACATCAACATTTACATCTAATGGCTTCCCACTCAAGTTGAAACTTAGCTTCAAAGTATCACTATGGTTCAAGCACCTAGAAAAGGTCAAAAGAAGAGAAAAAATAACACGCCTGTCTAAACCAACAATTTGACCATGCATCTAATAAGGTTCAAGTTGGTGGTTGTGATGGGGTACAAGAACTAGAACCTTCATCTTGAACTACTATATTAGCCATGTTCCATGATGTTTTAGGGGCAAGGATGGTAGGGGATGCATTTTTGGTATGGCAGTTTGGGGACCATTTTTTTGGAATGGTGGGGGGACGACTCTAGATGAATTTCACACCTAACCAATCCTACCATGGTGAACCCATTAGGATTTTGGCCTTTTCCCCCTTAATTTGGCATTTGACTTTGACCACATGCCCAAAATACCCCCTAACCCTAAAATGTTGATTCTAAGACATTTTGAAGACAAAACAAAGTCATTTCCCTTATTGTGAATGCAAAACAAAATTAATGTTCATCCTTGTTGAACTTTCATTCTTGCTTGCCATTGCATGAATAGAGTTGAAGATTGATCAATGAAAGTTCCAAAGTGGTTGGTTTGCTATTCCTATGCATTTGCAAGAGCCTATTTCTTGCCAAGGGGATCATAGAGGATTTTTTTTGCAAAAGAGGTCGGTTTTCTTCATGTTTTTGGTTTTTTCTTTTCTTACAAATGAACACTCTTGTTTTACTTTCATTCTTCAATGAATCTATAACATATGCTTAATTTTTTTAAATGAGTTAAGTTGTATATAGATTTATTTTTACTTTTGTTTTTTTTAGATTCTTCAAATTTTTTGTCATAGGGATTACAATAGCAACCAGTTCTAACTCCATGGACCAACCTCGCTTCAAAATAGACCCAAATTCTCCTCTTTGGAAATATGTTGATATGATATAGCAACTTCCAGGTGGTGGGGGTTATGGTTGGATTTGTAGTGAGTGTGATGTCAAGTACTCAAACTCATATAGTTGGGTGAAAGCCCATTTGTGCCACATCCCTGGACTAGGCATCAAAGGATGCCCAGGAAAAAATGGTGTACCCATTCCAAAAACATAAATCATTGCATATATTAATGAGTATAAAAAAGTAGATCTGTAAATGTGATCAAATCTTATCAGAGTTGGATCCTAAAAGACCTATGGAAATTCTAAGTCTGAAATTCTGTGTAAGAATTCTAAGTCAGATTTGTACTTCTGTATTTTGAATGTGCTGATTGCAGAACATTAATTAATTTCGATGTCTGCAAATAAAGGAAAGAAGTCTCATTTATATGTGGGAGACACGCCTCAAGGAGAGACGCGTCTCATGAGAGGACGTGTCTCCACAAAGTGGAGACACATCTGCTCATGGGATATGTCCCTTGAGCGCGCGGGCTCCCTTAACAACCGAAACAATTCGGTGTTATCCATAGACTAATATGAGAGTATTTAACAAACAACAATCATATAAAATGAATTCTGATTTATCCATTTGCAAATTTCGATCATCATCTGAAATTCGAATAACTTATTTGATGGTTTTATATTTTAAGAACAGTTTGGTTAAATATAAATGATGATGATGCATGAATGCAATCATCATATATATCTGACCGAAGCTATCTTAAATCAACACTCCCTCTTAGCTAGGGAAGATATTCCAAATCAAATAAGTGGATATATCACCTTCACACGTGATATCGAAGATATGATATGTTTTCTCAGGATTGTCAAGACACATGACATTCTTCATAATCACATCTTCATTATGGTATGTGCACTGACATCAAGTCACATGATGTCTACCATAATAATTCATGGCATATCCACATATATATATAGTTATCCACCATGATTATCTCTTAAGGATCACAATGGTCTTCAAATGACATCAAGTCCCATGATATCCATCAAAGTGTCCAAGAGATACTATCATGACATGTCCACAAATATCAAGTCACATGATATCTATCATAATAGTTCAACTCATCATTGTAGAGTCGTCACTTTACAATGTCACATACAAGTGTTCATTCTTAGAAAGATTGTCACCTTTCAATAATGTACACAGGGGGAGCGAGCCCATAAGGTCATGGAGTCACACACATGACAAAAGAGTTTATACATTAAACATCTTTAAATATATTAGTACAACTTCTAAACAATTTTGAATTTCAAACATAATTTCAAATTACATTTCAATCATACCAAGCTTCTTCTGGAAGTGTTCAACCTTGATTCGGGAGAGAGGTTTGGTGAGAATGTCTGCTATTTGATCATTTGCACTAATATACTCCAACTGAATCACATTCCTTTCTACCATGTCTCTTACATA